>JACVVK020000050.1:167500-372500 GCA_018292915.2 Batillaria attramentaria | reverse complement strand
ACGCTTATTCAGCGATGCTGGCATCACCAAGTAATATAAGTAAGGTATTCGCGGATTGGCTTTCGGGAAGATCTGTCATCCAATGACGTGCTGCGATACGATACATGTTGGGCAGGCAAGGCAGTGCAGAGACGCGATGTTTTTAGTTTCACTAGGCCTATTCCGATGTGTAGAAGGCCAAAAGTGCGCGCGCCACACTGGCGCATACACATTAACTCTTGCGCGTCATTTTGATATTTCACGCGTCAATGGCGCGGGCGCGCCGACAATCTGAAGCTCTGTTAGCGTAAAGCCGTATGTGTGAAATAAACGCATTCGCACGTGTTTGCATTTTAGCACAGCGTAAGTCGAAGTCGTTGTCTGATGCATAAACCTAGCCTTTCTTTCCGGCCACGTTCAAGCCTAAAACACCCACCCACCCTCTCCTTTCTTTCCCGCCGACATACCTACGCCCCGTGGTCCCGGGGTACGTTTTGAAAAGGTCTTGTTGATGTCTTATCAGCATGCCCCGTTTGGTGCCTCTGTTGTTTACTGTTTCAAAGAAAATATCAACGTTACATTTTGTTGTTGTTGTTGTTGACGTTTTCCACAAACAGCTTGTGTGGCCTTGACCTTGATTCACGGTCGCTGAATACAGGTATGCCTTAACAATGTCTATCATCGTGCAAAGTGTACTTGTAAACTGAGAAAATGGCAATATTAAAGTTCCAGATAGCTTCAATGACCTTGACTCAAGGTCATTCAAAAAGGTATGTTTTGAAATGTCTATCAGCATGCCAAGTTCGGTGCCTCTGCTGTTTGTAAATTTTGAGAAAATGACCATGTAAGGTTTTTACACACACACACACACACACACACACACACACACACACACACACACACACACACACACACACACACACAGACGACGGAGGATTATTTCATAAACTCACTTTGTTACACAAGTGAGCCAACGAGTGTGTGCGGCTGGTGTGCACGATGAAGATTAAAAACTGGATGATTTGTGTCCTCTGCGCCAGGAGGCGTATGATATATTGTCATTTAAACCAAAGCCTGTAACTTTTAAAAAAATGACTGATGAGGACACACGGAATAACGAAACAGGATGTGCATTGTTTTTTTTTCTAATATAAGTATATAATAATTTATGTTTCCAACGCCAGGTGTCTGGGTGGGCCGAGCATCTCTGCGGCCGTGTTTTACGTCTGAGCTCATGGGCTTGTCATGCTGCACAATACGTCAAAACTGACTTCATTTGTCATGCCCTGCTGTGTACATGCAGCGCCGGCCTCGCTCAGCTGTTGTCTGATACACCCCAGGCACAAGCTCATGGACGTTAGCAACCACTTCACACCATCTTCAAAAACGCATTACAAACCGGATTTGGCCAATCGGTGGAGACTCGGCTCAACCTCTTATCGTCTGAATTTCTTTTTTGGTCTTGGAGCTGATCTCCGGTGCATACAATTTTCCCTCCACCCCCCCCCCCCCACACACACACACACACTTCTCCTATACCTCCTGACCTTGCCTGGAAATTAGTTTCTCTGGAAGATTTCAACCATGCTCCAGGATGCAAACGCATTGAAGCTGATAGTAATAGTGCTGGGACATGTTCCCCCCCCCCCCCCCCCAGAGTTACGGACCATGTAACGGGTCAGCTTTCCACTATGTAATAAACATGGTCCAATTTGTGCTAAATTTCAACCTTTTTCGAGTTTTCATTTCTGATCTGCAACCTAGTGGTTTTCTGCTCGGCTTGAAAAGGAAAAGAAAAAAAGTAATGGTGTGTGTGTGTGTGTGTGTGTGTGTGTGTGTGTGTGTGTGTGTGTGTGTGTGTGTGTGTGTGTGTAAGAGAGAGGGGGGAGAGAGAGAGAGAGAGAGTGTGTGTGTGTGTGTGTGTGTGTGTGTGTGTGTGTGTGTGTGTGTGAGAGAGAGAGAGAGAGAGGGAGGGAGAGAGGTAATTTGATTCGAAGGTCGCAAATTCGAGTCCCGACAGGACCAAAATTTTCACCAAGTTCTACATCTCAAATCATGCTGCCATCCATTGTCTAACGGACGAACATAAACATAATTATCTATGCAATATACAATACACTTATGTCGAAACTTCATAACCCCACTTCTAAATACGGAAATCAGGCTGCTGAAGGAATGAAATCAGCGTGAAATAAAGTTGGCAAGAGTTCTGGTGTAGTAACCACAACTACACGTCTCACCTCAGTCTGCCCAGGGACTTACATGTAAGTCCCTGGTCTGCCTAACGTCTTCACCAAAACAACACTTTCTCATTCTTCGTTTTTTTCCGCAGCTCACCTACAGATGCACACAGTAGTCGAGGCACAAGGGAAGTAACAAATTAACATCCCCTCAACCTAGTGAAATCTTAACGGAGTTTTAAGTCCCCTGTAAAGCCAGTGAAACCGTGCACTCAGTGACTCACACCGCAACAACAACCACAATAAGGAGGAACAAGAAAAACAACGCAAGAATCATATATATGCCGACCTAACACATAAATACTTGTCAGACAGGATGAGAGCTCCGGGCTACAGTAATCTCCAGGCGCAGCACAGCGAACAGGGAAAAAAAATCAATGAAACTGGACATCTTTATTAGAATATCTACCAAGGAAAACCGGCGCGCATCACGTGAGTAGAACAAAGCATTAACTCAGTTTCTACCAAGTAAGTCTGGGCCGCCGAGGTTGTACCAGTGGCCTCACTAAAAAAAAAAAAAATCATAATTAATTGATGCCTGAATAGATTGAAATTTGGTTCGGTGGGGGTGTTGCACGTTGATTGTACTCATGTTTGCTGCAACCAAAAGCGTATTTAGAAACGATCGTTTTTACTGATGACTTGTCTGTTTACAGGAAAAACGACAGACGCTGAAAACTGCCACAATGCACGTCAAAACCATGCATACATGGAAAAAAACAACTGACGCTAACCTGTCTATTTCGTAACTCATTTCTCCCTGAGTGTTCAGTCCACAGAAGATACCAAAAAAATCTACACTGAAAAAGTCACAATCAGCTGAATACTACTGCAGCCATGGTCAGTGAAAAACGTGTCAGTCCCCAATTCAGTCAAACATGAACGATGTTTATCACTTGAATCGACCAGCACTATTACACGCTGTCCACATGGTGGTACTGTCTGAATGTCAGTTAAGTTAGATTGCCACCCGATCAGAATGTGTGTGTTTCTAGTTTCTTCTGTCGTATCAAAGTTCTCGAACATGAGAACAACTCATTTTACCTCCTATTGATTTCGCCGTGGATGCTTCTAGTTTCGGACTTCAAACCGCCAAGGGAATCTCAGTTCCACTTGTAACACTGTACTCACTACCAGACAGGTTTCCTCTTTCCTTCTTTGTGAATTCTGGGTCAAAACTGTCACCTAAATCATCCTGACTTTCGCCGGACTCCTCCTCACTGCCCATGGGGCGATTGGTGGTCTAGTGGTTAAGACTTCGTCACCAGTGCGAGGCGTCTGGGCCCGTATGTCAAACTCGAGGTTAATTTAACCCACGGCTACGGGTCTAACCCATACTAGGACAAAAGAAACCCCAAAACAAAATTAAATTTAAAAAAAGGAAGCGAAGAAAGAAAGACAAAAATCCTTCTATAACAGCATAGGCACCTTGCTGGAATGGACCGCTTCCTGATTTAAAACAAAAAACAACAGAAAATTTTACCCTAGAGCTAGTTTAGTTCGAGGTTAGACTCTAACCCGGGGCTGAACTCCCTAACCCCGACTTTTACATGCGGGCCCTGGTTATCATTATTATCGTGTTCTGAGTATTATGGCATTTTTCGCGGCGGTACGAAATGAGTTAACGGCGAGTAGGGATCAAATAACACAGCGAAGAAAAGTAAAGCAGATCAGAGAGTGCGTTATTGATCCAATAAATGAAGGCCTTTTAAGTTTTAATACGCTTCCATATAACGACGTTGCGGAAACTTTTCTTCGAATGCACTCTACCTGTGCTTCACTTGTGCAAAGATGTAACTACGCACGTGTGTGTGTGTGTGTGTATGTGTGTGTGTGTGTGTGTGTGTGTGTGTGTGTGTGTGTGTGTGTGTGTGTGTGTGTGCGCGCGCGTGCGTGCGTGCGTGCGTGTATGTGTGTGTGTGTCTGTGTGTGAGAGAGGAGAAGGAGAGGGGGGAGAGAGAAAGAGAAAGAAAGAGAGAGACAGAGAAAGAGAGAGAGAGACAGAGACAGAGACAGAGAGACAGACAGACTGAGACAGAGAGAGTGTCACTGGCTCTTTATTTTTCACCAGTTGAAGTTTCGACGTAACAGTCAGTTTAAGAATTTGCAACTACTAAATAAGACTACAGCAGAGAGAGAGAGAGAGAGTGTCAAGTCAAACAATCCCTTACCAGAGCGGCCTGTATGAGCGGGCTGACCACTAGAGGGGTGGTCGCTACCAACAGGTTGTGTGCCCATACTCTGGTTCATCTTGCCCGCCGCCGTCAGGACCTCAAGCGTTTCCGCATCGTATCGATTGTCTCCCCTCGCTGTGGCCTTCTGAAACACCGAGGAATCAAAAATACATAAACAGGTAAAGGGCGATAAATGTGGAGAAGAAGGGGGAGGTGGGAGGGAGGGGGGGGGGTGTCACCTTCATACGGACTTTGTTCTGGTAGAATGGTTGCTTGAGGGTTTTTCGATCGCTTACGGGTGATATCAAAAGACGAAGCAATCAGGAAACACCAGCACAAATATCTGGCCCAAGCCTCGATTCAAACTCACGGCTCCAACATTAAAACTCCAGCGCTCTACAGTCTACACCCACATCGTTCTAGGAGCGGTGGTCGCGTGGGTTGGTCCACTGCTCTTGCATTTCATGCGGCGAGTCGGTGCAGGTTTGACCCCCTACCATCAGCCGGAATTTAATACAATAAAATAAAAGTACTTATTTATAGGGTTGGTAGGTTAGTTTGGTTTAACAAGACGTGACTGGAGACGCCCCTAATGGGCTGGTTATGGGAGGAAGGGACAGCTACCCTAAATTAACAGTCAAGCTGCACACGATTCAATCCCGTAAGACTGCCAGGCTGGCCACATTAATTTTGATGTATCGTTGGCTGTGACGGACACGTTACAGCAACACTACGTAGTGACAAGTCAAGTTCACACAGCCAGAGGAAACAGGCAGAAGTTCTGGAAAAAGCATACAATTTTACTCCCGCCAGTGGTAGGAGTCGAACTGACGCTGCTTAGCACGAAATGCAGCACTAGTGGACCAACCAACTCCAGCAGCCTCCCCCCCCCCCCCAACACACACACCACTGATGATCTCCAACCACTCTTGTGCTGAGGACGTTAAGATCTCAATACGTTCCTCGTGCATACCGCAACTTTTCACTGAATGCGTTTAAACCCGTGCATCAAAATTAGTTACTTCGGACACAATTTAACATCTGGAAGCATTGTGATGAGTCTGGTAGTCGTTTATGTTGTTCCACTTATGTAGAAACTTTTAGCGACTTTGTCGCTCCAGGGTCCATACAGGTTCACAGTCTCAAAATTCATGACTTTTCCATGACTTTTTGAGGCCAACTCTCCTGTTTTCCATGATACCTTCCTCGCACTCTTTCACACTGACACACGCGAGGGTAGAAATTATGAGATTATCCAAGTTATCGCTGTCAGCAAGACCAATGTTCAGAGTTAGTCATTAGCCTTATGAGAAGGCAGTTTGTTGGTATTTTTGGCGATCAGTCCAGTCAGTAATCACCAAGCTGACCGTTTCACTGTTGGGCTCAAAATGGCTTCCGTAAAATTCCATGACTTTTCATGACTATTGAGATAATTTCATGACTTTCCAGGCCCGGAAAAACTATTTCCAAATTCCATGACTTTTCCAGGATTCCATGACCTGTATGGACCTTGTCGCTCGGCGTGTAGTGCAGGAGTGGAAACGTTCGGTCAAACAAAGTCATATTTCTCTACCGTTAGAAGCCCCAACGTCACGAAAATTGTCGCATTGACCAAAATGAACATCTATACTGACGCTTCGTAAGCGGCAGCTTTTCCCCCCTCATGACCCATTACGAAGACAGTGACTTTCAACTCCACCCAACCAATCAACCCACCCACATGGTTACACACGCTGACTCACGTACCAATGAACGCATTCTGTCTCGCCGAGGTCAAACGACGCGTGAGGCCACCAGAAACAACTCCAACCCAGGTAAGGCCGTATTCAACGCACACGGTGAAATGCAGTCTTAGTAGGCTTTTGTTCGAGAAATTGCGTAGGTTAACCGCCACGCGTACTGTTCAATCAATTCCGGGGCCGAATCAAAGCTGGTGGCGGTCTTCTTTTCGAATGAAAAGGCATTTGCGACACGCACATATCCACAAAGAAATGCGTCCTTCAAATGCACGATTATTTCAGCCGCAGCCAATAAATGTTCTGTCAATTCAGCCTGAGCGCCATAAAACTGACGACAGATGTTTTGTAATGACCAAACTCAAGGACGCAGAAACACCCGATGAAGCTCTTCTCGCTTGGTCGTCAGCTGCACTCTCATAAACGGAGTTAAAACACACCAAATGCGCTGTTTTGTAGTTTGCAAACAAACACCTTTAGAAATAGAAGGACTCGTCAACAGCATTTCGTGCCGTGGAAAACCAACATCAGGACTGGAAACGAAGCCGAAAAATGACGTATTCTCTGGTGCACTGTACGGGTCAGGAACAGCCCGCAGGGTTACTTCAGGGCTGAGGTACATTTTTTGGCTTCGTCCGTGTTCTGAACATGTCCGATTCAACAGCATCTCTTTTAAAAAAAAAAAATGAAACAAAAATCGTCTGAGTAATTTTCTCTAAGGTTAAGGCAGATGACAGGTTGGTTTATTATTGCGGTCGCCAAAGTAAAATCTTTCTGAGAACCAAGATCAAGGTAAATGTCTTTAGCAGCATCAATACGCTTCTGCTGAAGACGACTTCTTTATCGTCATTCTAATGTTATACAGCTGTCGCTGACAGTAAACCACACTCCGTCATGTTCCGCAATCGAGGCGATTTTCTGTATGGAGAACAGCCTTTCCCAGGCTTGAGGGACTAAGAAAATGTGCACACATTGGCAAGGTTGGTTGGTTGGTTGGTCAGTTGTGGATTTACCGCCCTTTGCGTCACATACGGAGGACATCAAATGTGGGAGAACGGGGAAAAGCCAGTACAAAATTAATATCTGGCCCCTGCCGGGATTCGAACTCACGACCCGAGCGCTGGAAACCAAACGCCCTACTAGTTCGACTACCAAAGCTTCCCCGTACACATTGGAAATAGCTGCATATGTCTCAACTCGCTGCACGGGAAACTACTTATGGGAGAGACATAACAAACCATAATTGTTACTCTGGAAACTGACTCTCCGAAGTGCCGCTATTTCCCCATGGGAAGGAGCTCGCTGGCAGATTGTCACTTTCACAAATCATTCAACTCGTCACTGATTCCCAAGGCCCCAAGACCCTACACCTTGTGCTCGACTTTATTTCGTACTAAGTGATACTTACAGCCCGTGTTGGCAACAGCGCTCCTGGGCATCACGAAGGCAGGATGCGGCTCTGTTCCGGTTAATAGCGATCCTTTGTCCCGTCACAATCTTCTCTCAGGGCGCAATGCTTCGGCGTCTGAAAATCAAAAGGGACGACTTGAAGCCAAATGTTAGTCAAAGATCAATTATTCATTGGGACGGGACTTGTAGCCTCAATTGCTGCCATTGTCCTAGCAGTCAGCGTGGTTTGTAGGACCAGAATGGGAGATGGTAGGCCTCATCTATAATGTACACTCGGAGGGACTACCTGTCCTTCAGCTTTGAACGTCGCCACTTGCATCATGAACGCAGATAAAATCGCTTCACAGACGCAGTGCGGTGGCTGGAAACGGCACTTAAAGACAGGGACAAAGGCGTTGCAACAAATGAAAACAGTCCAAGTGAGGACCACAAACATGCAAATTTGATAACAGCATTACCGTCTGGGTTTGATTATTTTTGAAAGACATCATTTTTTCAAGAACATGGGGAGTTGGGTGGCTCAAGCTTTGGGCTCGAGATCATAAAATCACGGGCTCCCATCCCGATACGGCAAAAATGTGCATAAACACCCCCCCCCCCTCCCCCCAGGAAATATAAGAAACACACACACACACACACACACACACACACACACACAAAACACACACACATTACCCGCCAGGTGCAAATACGAAGTAAAACAAACCAACAAACCGCTATCTAGACTACTCTTTTATAAAATCTAGACAAGTACAGGGCTCAGAACCGCGAAAAAAAGAAGAAAACAAGGTTGTAAAGTAAATTCATAATCTTGCAAAGACCTTGACTGCGTCCGGCCAAGTCGAGCAAGGCTTCAGACGTAGTTTGTGAGGATAGTGTAGATGAAAACCAACTGTTTGTCTAAATGTTCATGACAACAAAAGACAAGAAACGATTTCTGTTATACCTGGCGAACGATAAAACTACAGTGGGTTATCCCATTTCAAACGCAAGCTGACATTTTTCACCATCAGCTCTTCCCCAATGGACTTGTAAAGTTTTTCAATAAAAGCGCCAAGGAATAAATCGTTGGTTTTACTATCAACACACTGTACCATGGCCCGAGAAATAAGCTATCATGCAATCCTTTCTCAGTTAGTATCAGACAGCAAAGACGTCACAATTTCCGTGGCATAGTTTTGCAATGAAAGCGCGACGACATAAACCGCAGGTGTTACTATCAACACACACACTGCACCTTGACCAGAAACATCATCCAATCCTTTCTTTTCCGGAAGCAGACGGCGAAGACTGTCATAATTTCCGTAGCAAGAGTTTAACAAGACCTAGATTTCTTATTTTGTACTATACGAACTACAATGTTAATGGCGGTTTTTTTTGTTTTTTTTTTTAAGCCCTCACCCTATACAGCTGTTATAGCAAGCGTAAATATTATTATGCTTCGGTTTAGCACTCCACATTATTTTGGTTGTGTACTCATATGTAAACCGGATACCGATCTCTTCGACGACGGACCGCCATATTGTAAAACCAATCACATAAAATGATAAATTATTATCATGTGGGTTTCAACATGCGAGAGGACCTACCGTTCATTATAACTGCGTGTGCTGTGTGTCGTCATACAGTTCAGAACTTCTGGTAGTGAACTGAAAATCAGTGGTCTTGCTGTAATTCGTAACGTAAGAGCTGAATTATTTGTTCACTTTGGCCTGTTGATCACGAGTAAGCACGATCACAAGTTTAATGGAGTAACATAATTTGATTTAAATCAACCAGGCATGAGTCTATAGCCCTATACGTCACTGCTGGTTTCTCGTACTGCTGATATTTGTAACTTCGCAAATTCTCCCTTTTTTTGGAGGGGGGGTGGGGAGGGGTTCCAATGAGAAAAAGGTCTGGTCAGTTAACACTGGCATGGCAATATAAAAGGCACATTTTCATCCGTTTCAATTTTTCCACCCTGGACACAGCGGCACATAACAATGTATTTGCGTCGGGAAAAAACAATCAACATGTCACGAGATACTGTGCACAATTTTAAACCTTCCACTTCATGTTTCTTTTTATCTTCTCTCGCAGCGAATCGAGGGGGGAAAATGATCATGTCACGAGGTACGGAACATAATTTTTCTACCTTCCATTTTATGTTTCTATCTTCTCTCGCAGAGAATCGAGAAATAATTATCTAGCACGTGGCGACAGAGGAAAAGGTTTATCACGGCACAAGATGGCAAGGCCAGCTGAGTTCAGCACGATCAGCTCTCATCTGCAGGGAACACACGGCGGGAGGTAAACGGTAAACACTGGTCGTCTCAACGAACCAACTCATGTTTCCACATGATTATTAACATGATGATAACACGGGCCGCGCCACTGATTGGTTGGATGGGTGGCTGTTCGACGGTTCAACCACGTACAGGTAATATCGAAGACGATGCAACAACGAAAAAGCCAACACAACTATTTGGCCCCAGTCCGGATTCGAACTCACGACCCCAGCACTGAAAGTCCAACGCTGAACCAGCTCGGCTATTTCCTCCCCAACCCCGTACCAATGACTTCAAAGCATCAGGGAACGAGGCAATGACTTGCGGATGGGCAATGCTCCTACGAACCATGATCAGTTTAGTTACAGGGCACGCCTAATATAAAGTTACGGACCTCTGTAGAATAACATACCAGACGTGCTTCACAAATGGCACAATTGGTATACATACTGGAATCAGTGGGAGCTCTACCACACAACATTAGGGCCGCTGCTACACGTTGCCAGGATTGGTACTTGCAGGGCTGGCAACGCTGGCAACCCTAATTAAATCGCTGGCTGCCAGCTGGCAAATCCCCCTTGCCGGTGCTGGCGCGGGAATAGAAAGCCGTTCTATTTTTCCTGGCAGCCAGCTAGCCACTGGCAGCCCCGTACAGCCAACTGACCAGTCACTGCCCAAACCTTGCAACGCCGCAGGCTGCGTGTGCCGCGGATCACTTGCCCGCCAGCAGGCAGCCGAGTACGGCAACATGCAGACTGGCAGTCGTGTAACCGTGCGCTTTAATTGCGTGACCCGGCTGGGAGAGCACTGTGCAAGCACGTGTAGTTCGCGTGCAGATAATTGTTGTCATGGGCCTATCATGATTGTGTGTAATTCCTGCATCTGCAGTTCAGATTTCACGCGAAGGTTTTCGCGCTGAGGTTGGCAGTGATGCACTATACTTCACGCATGTGAAACAGTTTTATACAAGTTTGCTCTCATGCCATTTGGTTTCGCTGCTGAATACACAATAATTCTGCATCGGTTCTCATTAGGTGTGAAAACATTAGTCAAGATTGTATGGTCGGGATGGTTCATTTGTGCAAGTCCTTAGCTCTTGACATGCATCGAGATACCAACACTCGAGGCACTTCTGCCATCCAGGGACCGCTGCCATCTACAGAGGTGCTACATGTACCATCAACAGAGGTACCGCTACCATCAAGAGCGTAGGCTCCTATTAAGGGAGGTGTCGCTACCATCAAGGGAGGTACTACTATAAATTATGTACCACCAAGAGAGGTACCGCTACCATCAAGAGAGGAAAGGCTACCTACCGTTAAGAGAGGTACCTCAAAAATGAAGAGAGGCACCACAACTGTGAAGCGAGACACCGCTGTGGCGTCGCTAACTGCAGACTGTCGTTAACTGCAGAAAGTTGCAGGCGCATGTGGGAAATAAGGAGCACTCCCCGCACTCCTCATCTCGTTATACACATTCCAGGTAGAGGCGCGTGATTTGCAAGAATGGCGTGCACGTTTGCGTATCATGTGCTCTTCTTTTGTGCAGCGTTGTACTCAGTCACTTTGAGCACTGCTGTGTCGGATGGAAACAAGGCGGAAAAAGTGAGTGCTTATGGTAAAATGATGACATTTTGTAAGTGGGAGTCATAATATTCGACTTTAGATGATTGATTAAAAATCCATGAGAATGTATTGAGAACTTGTGATTTTTTATGGAAAGTACGGTAATACAAATAACTGAAATCGGCCACGGGGGACTGTATGCCTAATTCCATTTAATATTATGACTTCCACTTACAAAATGTCATCATTTTACCAGGTTAAAAAAACCTCACCTTTCCTCCTGGTTTCCATCCGATACAGCAGTGCTCAAAGTGACTCGTGAGTGCAACGCTGCACAAAAGAAGCGCACATGATACGCAAACGTTCACGCCATTCTTGCAAATCACGCGCCTGTACCTCGCGCGCACTCGAGGTCAAGGTCAGCACCGCATTGTTCGGGAGTTCTCATTAAATTATCACGGAACGCAAATTGTTAAACTACGTTATGTTTGCTGCTTTTATTGATCAACAAATCCTTATGTGGAGGCGTGTTAACATTATCATTGTGATTTAATTACCAAATTAGTGATGTATCCCAGTTATCATCAGTTTCTGCGATCTGTCTGCAGTTAACGACAGTCTGCAGTTAGCGACGCCACACACCGCTACTGTCAAGCGAGGCACCGCTACCACCAACAGAGGTACCGCTACTATCAAGAGGTACCGTCACTATCCAGAGAGGTATAACTATCAAGTGATGCCGCTACTATCCAGAGTGGTATCGCTACTATCGGAGAGGTACTGCTACTATTACGACAGGTACTGCTACCTGTAGCCCTGGAGCCGTGGTCACGACGCGAACGCAAATTTCTTTGCGCAAATAGGTTGCGGATCGTAAGTTCGTATGTGGCTACGTGAAAACTATCTCTTCCGCTAGTTGGCCGGTCACGACGCGCACTTACTGGAAACGGTGTCACGTACGGGTTATTTTTAGATAGGTGTGGGACCCCCGGGATTCCCACGGAAAACACCATCACGTGACCTGCACAAATTCTCCTTGCAGCGTGAAGAGTGAAAGAGAAGAGGGGGTGTGTTCACTACGCGTTCACTACAGAGTTTTTGATCGAGTCATGTTTATCTGCCGTAGCGTCAGGTTAAATGCGTGGCATGTATGTGGAGAGTGTGATCAGGAGAGCATGCACGTCGCATATAGACCGCTCCCTAGCAGTCTCTATCTCAACATTGGACGGACTACAACCAGTAGAAGCATTTACTGCACGTACAAACCGTATGTAGCAGGCTCACTGGCAAGAAAACCAACGGAATGAACCTCAATCAAAGAACAACGAAAGAGGAGAGGATAACAACAACATCAACAAAACTCTCCACATACATGCCACGCATTTAACCTGACGCCGGTGCTACGGCAGATAAACATGACCAGCGGCAAAACTCTGAATTCGGAACCCGCACATTTCGGGTCCACAACACAATGAATGAGACCTGCATTGACAGGCACTGATATGATCAAAACGGTGGTGGCTGATCAGTGAGGACTGACCGAGTGCGTTCAGCACTGAACTAGTCCGAAACACACACAACAAATGTTAACCCACAAAAAAGGAAACAAATAAACCCACGATGTGTGTACGGCTGGCCACACAGGCCTTTGCATTGCAGGGTGCGTAGTGAACTGAACGCGCCCCCTCTACACTCAAGTCGTCCTACAGAAGATCGCACAATTCCTGCAGGTCTCTCCTCCTAAATCTAAACCTTTGAAGCATGTCCACATCGTCGTACAAGTCAAAAGGGTTAGTACGATTGCGGAACACCCTTTCCCGTCGCAATGCTCTTCTCATTTGCAGTTCAGGTAAATCAAGCGGGCCGCCATTTTTCAGATTTACGCAAAGGCTACGGCACCTTTCCGACACCCTCCTAGGTGGTGTACAATACGCAAGGGTTTCCGAGCGGCCGTAACTCTGCGCAAACGTCATGACCACCCAATTTTATCACAAATCGTAAGTTACGGACCCTCGCGTGCATAAATCGGTGGCGAGAAAGTTACGAACGCGTCGTGACCACGGCCCCTGCTAGAGAAGTACCGCCCACGTACCACTAGCAGTCAAATAAGGAAAATCTGACAATGCCCCACGCCATACTGAATATCCCTCTCATGACCCATGCCTGCAGGGCTGACAAGGACTGCCAGGAAACAACTAAACGATATATAGACACTCATGACTGGCAGCTTGATCTCTGACATTCTACTGTAATACACCCCATCCAGCCCTAATGTCACAGTGACGCAGTTTCACCAATTGTTGCCGTTGGCGGCATATGACCACTCAAACGAAAAATAATGGTCAGCCTGCTGACAATCTGGGCTTTGTGTGTGTGTGTGTGTGTGTGTGTGTGTGTGTGTGTGTGCGTGTGTGTGTGTGTGTGTGTGTGTGTGTGTGTGTGTGTGTGTGTGTGTGTTTTCTGTCGCGACTGCTACTAACATTAGACGTATATATATATATAATTTCGTATCATCTAAACTTCAATCATGTGTGTGTGTGTGTGTGGGGTGGGGGTGGGGGGTGGGGTGCAATTCCTATGTCATTAAAGTCTCATACATATATGGCTAAATTGTCTTACTCTGTCAACCGAAAAGGAGGATTTTCTTTCTGAAAGGCCCAGTCCATTACGTACGGTGGGTATTGATTTCGGTCATTAATCAACCCTACAGCAGGGATCAGTCTCACCTGTCCCGTGGGAATGAGAAAACGTCAAACAGAGTAACTGGGAATGGGAATGAGTAAATGGGCGTGCGTGTATGCACGGGCAAAGCCAACTATGGTAAATCATTCAGTGTTCAACGTGCATTTTTTCCCCTCTGAGACACATTGTACTGCTGTGTAGGGATGTAGGGAACTTTCACACTACGATTACAGTGTGTGTGTGTGCGTGTGTGTGTGTGTGTGTGTGTGTGTGTGTGTGTGTGTGTGTGTGTGTGTGTGTGTATGTGCGCGCGCGCTCCGGCTTGTCTTGTGATTACCTTCGTTACGGCTGGACTAGCCAGTAGTCTCTGACACCCCACCCCACCCTCTTTTTTAAAAATATAATTATGTTTTCACTATTTTGTTGCGGCGGTTTCTAATTCAGCTTTCATGGAACTTATATACATCTCACCCTGTTCGCACGCTATGAAAAATGTGCTCGTCGGCCAGGAATTCTACGTTCATCGGGATCCATTACCGCACTGACCACCTCGAAGTCAACGACCACAGAAAGTTTATGACCTTATTGAGCTTGGCACGTTATATTACATAGAGTGCAGGGCAACGCTTAGGTTGTGAGGGATCCTACATGAAATCATGCAGCTCGGCTAGTTGTGCTGGAGACAACAGCCCCCCCCCCCTTACCCCCCACCACCCCCAACCTCCCCCCGACTGAATGTAAACGGGATGAGAGCAACGACGGATGTACAACACTGAGTGACAGTGATCCTGACAGTAAACCACCATGGATTTCTTCTTTTTATGTTTGCCTCAGACCAGTTGACCAGGATCAACAACTGACACGATTCAGCTTTGCCATAAATCAAACCAACCAATCAAAAATCCGCCGGCTATCAGCGCAAGCCTTCTATTCGGCGTGAGCGTGGAGTGGAACCCGAGCAATGCTGGCCAAGGAGGTCCCTTTTGTTCCCGTCATTAATATAGTTTGCTGCGGGATGAAAACTATGTGAAGCAGTCTGCAAATTTGAAGCGACGAGGTGAAAGTCTGAGATACACATTTTGTCGCGGACTCTCTCTCTCTGCTTCACATTTTGGGCACTGCTCGTAAAAGTAGTCATAGCCTCGTTTCTATGTACACTAGTACAGTGAATAGCGGTACCCCCTAAAAGGCTTGTTTTCATCCGATGACGTCAACACCGCATTTATCATTTTAGATACGAAATCCGTTCTTATGAAATAGGATAAACAAGGGTGTGTTTCAAAGCTATTCGTACAGCCTTCACAAAAAGTTAAGGACCACTTGCAAATATCATTCAACTTTTGTCGTGGTGGCACGCTGGTGTAGTGCTGAACATCGCTGAAACGGCGGCTTCTGTAGGCAAACAAATGAGCACAGTTCATAACCAGGGATGCATTCTTTGACCTGCATCTCATTTTTGCCGTGCAGAAAGCCCCAGGTATCGCTTACTGAACACTGAAACTCGGTCTAGTTTTGTCGAAATTGTATTTTCAAACGCGCCAAGCATGCTGTGTGACGCGCACGTGCCATCCACACAGTGGTCGCCATGTTCACTAATTACCCCTTAACCTTGCTACCGAATTTGACGGGAAAATCGTATTCGTTTATTTTTTCTGATTTATTGAAACTGTCACCCATTATGTTGACTGGTCCTTAATAACTTTTTGTGAAGACTGTATTTTTATTAGTTGAGCAGTGTGCGTCGGTGAAGCTGCTAGTTCTGACGTCCCTGCACAAAGCCTGCCCTTTGCTCTAACCTTCCAATGTTATCGTGTCCTACAAATAGAAACCCAATACACCCACACAATTAAAGCGGCAGGGATCTCAATTTCAAAGGAAAACTCGCTGTTGCGGTGTAAAATCGTGTCTCTGGTGTTATATTTTTTTTTAAAAACACCCAAAAACGTATTTTGAAAAATCACGGCATTTATCATCGTCCGTTGTGATTCGTGTTTCAATAACAATTCGCCCAGCCACGCACTCTAAATCTTCTTGGGGAGGTCTCCTTAACCCCTGGCGGTGCCGTTTACGGGCATATTTCACTCAGTGAAGGCCTGTACGACAAGCTTTACAAGAAATTATGACTGATGAGCGTCCAGACGTCTATCGTTGTGTCTACCGCCTTGAAATCGGATAAACCCTTGAGAAAGGTATCCCCCGTCCTTTACCTGAACTATACTGGCGCATGTCATAAAATCAAAGACCCTGAAAATGCCACAGACAATGGCGCATACTTTCCACACTGTGATAATCCCTGTAAAGATCCGAGTAAAAACGATACTAAAGGGAATCGATATGAGCTTTGATCCAAACATCGATCCACTGCTGGGGTTCTGGTCCATCGATCTTAAATGTGATTCACGTGCACGGCAAAAAAAGAAGAAGAAAAAAAGGAAAAGGAAAAGGTCATCTCATCACCGACTTACAGCAATCCTTACTGTTCAATGTAATATCCGGTACACCCTTTCTGTGTATCGAAGCCATCCGCGACTGTGAATAAGGGTTCACCGTTACGCTAGGCTTCTGCCACGGAAAATTACAATTGAACCACAATCTACTGGTTATTTTATATTGCAGATGACCACAACATACAACAAAAGCTTGCTGCTGCAAACATGAAATGATCTGACCGACCTATATATTCCTTAGACATACTTATAAAATAAAGGTCGCCATGGTTACAACGGTTTAATCTAGTAAAATTAATCCTACCAACCAGACGCCAGGCAGTTTGACAAACATGCAGTTACAGGCTGTACCGCACAAACTCTTTTATTTGATCTCTCTTTGTATCCCTAAGATCAATTTGTCCACTTCCTATACTACAACAAAACAGTGAAAAACAGTTATATGGTTTGCTCCCGTTTTTTGTGCTTCTAAAGTAAGGATGATATCAAAGACGGGGCAACGAGAAAAAGGCCAGCACAAATATTTGGCCCCAGCCGGGATTCGAACTCACGACCCGAGCACTGAGAGTCCAACGCTCTACCATTCGGCTATCCCAGCTCCCGAGAGAGAGAGAGAGTACTGCGTTTCACTATTATTATGACGACGTTTCAGTCGCTGGCAGAAAAATCAATTGCCGCACCAGGGAGGGGGAGGCAGAGAGAGAGAGAGAGAATGAGAGACAGAGTCAGTAGTAGTACCGAGGGTCGATTACCACAGCGACTGACAACACACCAGTACCACAAAGCGCAAGTGGCCTCGGTTCAACCTTTACCCTACTTCCTCGGCCCACCACTGAGGCGCAATCGATACAGACTAATTCACACACACACACATCCATCCACACAACACACTGTAAACTTCTTACGTCCGCTCGACTCTAACTGGAGGCCTTCGTAACCAACCACACAGCGGAGAGGTGGTAGAAGGACCTAGAATTAGGAATATAGGTTAGGTAGACGTGTATGTAAGAAGAAAAGGAGGAATGGCAACACTGCAGCAGTCACCTAGGGTTGTGGTTACTACCTACTCTTCATCTTTCTCTTTCCTAGCGCCGTATCTACGCACACCATCTTGCCCCAGGGCGAGCTAGGAAAGCTCCAAGGTCACTAACAAACTGAGTAGTCGTGAGAGCGGTACTGTCTTCAACCGTTTAGAACACATCGAAAGTAAGTTCTTACCTCAGAAACGTCCGAGTGAGAGCTTCCCATCCGCACACTTCACATTCAGTGCTAACCAGTGTAGCTGCGCACAAAATAGGTCAGCACACGACCTAATTACCCATTGGGCTGTTCTATTTGCCGCTAACTAGGTCAAGCTGAGGTGGCAAGCCGACAGTCAGAAAATGGGTCAGTCCCGCGATATATGGTGCCGGGTAAATGTCGAGGGTAAGGTCACGACCCGGTGGCAGCTTGCCAGGCCCTCAAGAATGGTTTTGTTGCGCGGTTTTTGTGTCTTCCTCCCATATGACCGCCGCCGCTGACTAGTCAGTGTAACAGGGATGGAGCTTGAGCGAGACAACGGGAATAACTATCCGTAGGGGCCGGGCGGAAAATCAATGTGGTGCTTTCGTCATTCCCGTCACCCCCACCCCCCCTCCTACTCCCCCCCCCTCCCCACCACCGAGTGCGCGCGGTTTGTGTTTCGCCATCGTGCCGCACGTGCTTTCTCACCCCCACCTCCCCACCCCCGCCCCGCCTTTTCTCTCTGCTCCGCCCCCTCTACTGCTATTTCTAATACTCAATCTCCCCCATTCCTGCTGCTTTTTTTTTTTTTTTTTTGCTTTTTTTTTTTTAACGGGGGAAGTGCATGCGTTCGCTGCTCAACCCTCGGTTCAAGGACGCAGACGGCTGTCTCCTCCGTTTACCCTCAGCCCGCGGCATTAAAATGATCATGATCGTCATCAAGACTTGATATAGGGCACGGCACCATCCTAACTGAGTGTTCACGGCGTCAGTTTACAGAGGGTTTGAAAAAAAGGACCAGAAACAAACCAACCAACCAAACACCAAACGAACAAAAAACGTGAGAAAAAAAAAGAAAAGAAAAAAAGACGCTTCAACACCATCTTATGTATCCGTCCATTTTGAAAATCATCTGTGAAAATTATCTGCGATGAAGTGTGAGTGTTCCTTTTTATGTTGTTTCCATAGTAATGGAAACAACATAATAGGACGGGCTAAAATTTCCACGTTCATAGGCAAGCATCTGTGGTACAAACGCACGTCACTGCCGATCTCCCGCAGAGACGATTATGCAAGTGTAACTCTGACAATGACGTAAGAAAACGTACGTCATCGATGCTGGCATGTATCCTGTTCCGAACGCGCTTCTCCTCCTCACTGAGTGCCGTCTGTGCGGATGTGTGTGCGTGTGTGAATTGTGTCCGGGCCCGTTTCTTCGAAGATACTTAACCGAATGGCTTCAAATTTGGGGTATCCAAATTTATCAAAATGTTACATTAGACGATTCAAGCGTGTGATGATTGCTTAAGTGATTTGGGAGTTATCGCCCTTTTGAGACAAGTTGGTTGTCTTTCGTGTACAGGCGTAATATTTATTTAAATCACTCAATTTTTTGGCAGTAGATAGCTTGAATACGGACTCTGAATTGACTCACTACTAGAAAATGGTCGCTCTTATAGTTTTCATGTAAACCGAGCCTGAGTTGACATTGCATGTGAACCCAGTTCAGATGCCTATTTCTCCGAAAATACTGAACCGATCGATTTCAAATTTGGGGTTTCTAAATGAATCAAGATTGTTGAATAGAAGGCCCGATCCAGGTACGATTGCACACATGATTTGCGAGTTATCGCCCTTTTCAAAAAAAGTGGCTTTCTGGCGTTTAAAGGCGTAATATTTACCTAAACCACTCCATTTTGGGGACATAGATAGCATGAATACGGACTCTCAACTGAGTGAATTTTGGAGGTTGTCGCTTTTGTACTTTTGGCGTAAACCGTACCTGATGAAAGTGCTGGTGAACACACTTTAGATCTCAAAATCGCTCCTACTATACATAGATAATGAGCCTGGGGTGCCATAAAAAATATACAAAAAAATTAGAAAAATTCACTGCAGCCGTTGTCGTCAGTTGACTCGAAAATTTGTACTCGAAGCACATTTCCTTTACACAAGCCACACGCCTCACAAACATCGCAGAAAAGGCACACGCGCACTGACGCAAAACTGTATCAGCGTCAGTTTGCCGACGTCATGTTTGATTGGCGTGGGGGTGTGTCGTCACTTTTCGGAAGTTCTCTATTTGTAGACGGGGAAAGCGGGAGTTTCATTGATGTAGTGAGCTTTGTTTTTCCCACTGACTCTCACTCAATAGCATAGTAGAGTGAGAGAACACCACATAGGTCTCAATGGAGCACATGCACAAACGCGGCTCGCGCAAGTCTGCGTGCGTGCGTGCGTGCGTGCGTGCGCGCGCGCGTATGTCTGTGTGTGTCTGTGTGCGCGCGCGCGCAGCAGACATAACACATAGTGAAAAAACGTTCGCCGCGCAGACTTGTCTGTTAAACACATTGAGCCGGTATAAATTCGATCTTTACACTGCGCAGCAGCAACACTTCAATTTTCATGGGGCTGCTTTCATTGCAAGAATTGTATCCGAGTCAAAGTTATTACGTCAAATGTATTATGCGTCATCCCAATGAGGAAAACGTCATAGATTTCAAAGAAGACAACTTGACGTCTCTCTTCCAAAACCAAGATTGGTCTGACAAGCCCGGTCAGTTGTTTCCATTCAGAGAGAGAGAGAGAGAGAGAGTGTAGTGTGTGTGTGTGTGTGTGTGTGTGTGTGTGTGTGTGTGTGTGTGTGTGTGTGTGTGTCCTCCCGAATACATGGCATTACAAAAGAACGACCGTGACGACAGCAGGCGATTAAATGGAAACAACATATTGGGCTGGTCAGTGGCCATCTTGTTTTATATTTTAGTGTGAGATTCACTCTAAACATCAAACAAACAAAGCTAGGGAAACTTCCCAATATCAAGTCGGTGAATAACAGTGGTCAGTTACAAATAAAAAATTTTTAAAAAAGGGGGGGGGGGAGAGAGAAAGTAAAAACTAGCCTCATTTCTTATGCCTAAACATCATATACACTGTTTCAGCTGAAAGTAACCTTTCCATTGACTGGCCCACAATTGCGCTGGCTGGACCTTGTACATGTACTTCGACTCAGTTTTGGGGTCTTCATTACTTAGACATTTCATAGTTCTGGTGTGATCAGATCAGATTCAACTTTCCCTCCTTGAAATCCATGGTTCATTTTCTCAGTGTAGCGCTGAGGTTGACCCACCCGATATGTGCCAGTCTGAATCTGTGTGTGTGTGTGTGTGTGTGTGTGTGTACAACTTAAGTCAAGGGTGGGTGGGTGTTTGGGGGTATAACGTCCTTTTCCACCACACAGGGTGATATCAAAGACGGGGCAACGATGAAAAGGCCAGCACAAATATTTGGCCCCAGCCGGGATCGAACTCACGACCCGAGCATTAGAAGTCCAACGCTCTAGCATTCGACCACCCCGGCTCCCCTCAACTTTAGTCAAACCACTCCTATCCACTGTATACAGACAATTAAGACAACAAGAATAACGCACGTGAAACAGGGTCGATCTGGTCGCGTGGCTACGGCGGTGTGAGTGACGAGCATGATCCGATAAAGAAAATCGGTCTTCGTGGCCCAGTATTTCGCTGAACCCCGGGCCACACGCACAACACCGAGTTGTGTCCCTTCGCCTGCTATCCCCAAGCACGGGGCTGTATATATACAATCTTGGCGGCTACTACGTTTTTGCTTTGCTGGTCCGATCTCGGCTTAGTGTTTCCCATTCGTAGCTTTACTAATCTGTATTATTCTATGTAATTTCTTGAACAACATACTTTTTTTTTAAAAATAGTATCTTTCCGTTTTTAATCATAGAAATCTCTAATTTAATTGTAGTGTTTGTTATGTATTATCTTAGGTGTATTTTTATTTTTATTTGGATCAATGTATTTGTTTGTCCACCACACCCAAATTTCCCTCTGGGATAATAAAGATGTATTGATTGATTGATTGATTGATTGACTGATTACTAAATGCTCAGCTGGCTGTAAGAGGAATATCCTTTATAGATAATAGACAGAGATGTATATTGCAAATACGATCTGTATTTAATTGCATAGTAAGTAATCTGTAAGAATCAGATACATGTACAAACAATTTCGAGCGTACAGGCCCAATAACTGAGGAGATTTGTTAGGACCTCCGCGTCCCTCACCCAGCTTCTTTCACCAACAAACCCTTAACAGACAGCATGTATATGTCCTCTGCCCCTAACTCATTCCAACCTCTCGCATGTGGCAACCGTTCTGTGGCCATTAGTAATAGGCCAAGCATCCCCCCCCCTCCACCCCCACAGTGAGTACGCCTGTGTATTCAGTGCAGCAGTCATGAGTACTGGACTACCAAGCCCCAGCAAAAAGCCGGCTTCAATTTCACTCCCAAAACACAAAAAAGACGGCTGGCGGCATGCCGAGGTCGCAAAGATGGTACTGTTGACATAGCAATCTCCCTTCTGTTTTCTTTTTCCTCCCTGGGTGCAGCGACCTGCCATGACACGTTCTGAACCCTGAATTACGTCACTGCTAACCAATCAAATGTCTGCTACCAGCCCGATGTCTGACTGCAAGGAAGAACGATAAGACTGAATACTTTGGAGAATAAGAGAAAAACCAAACACACAGAGACGGGCAAAACACGGTATTTTATTCCAGCTTCATTTTTCAAGACCGTGACAGCGAAGGGAGAGGAGACCACTGGTGTGCAGTCAAAATGGACGCGAGTGTTTCCGGTGCCATTCCGCTTTAAAACTACTGTAGCATGTCCAGGGCAGAGTGTTTTTAAAAAGTGGTTCCGATTGTTTCCACTTTCAGATTTGTTTCCCACGGATTTCAGTCTATCGGCGTGAAAATGAGAAACTGGCCGTTCCTCAGACACTTACGACTTCGTCTGACGCGTCATTACAATGCTAAGACGTATGCATGCTGAGTAATATTATTTCAAAGGTATGGTCCAGCATTTTCGCCGGGATCGCACAGTCTGTAGACGACATTGTCGCGCACTGAGAGCGCTACTAATCATCAAGACAGACTGTTTCGAGGGTACAGGCACACTCACAAACCAAACTGTTCCAAAACAAAAGCTGACCTGTGTGAAGCCCAGTAAACATGGAATATGAGTGGTTAACAGACTTTCCGGCAAGACAGAAAGCAGGGAATCTAGCGAGCGTTGCCCGGTAATATGGTAGAACTGGCGATAACAGCGAGGGTCAAGTGAGACACACGTCGCTGCATGACAGGTGACGACGACAAGCCGCGACATACGACGGCAGCCCCTGACTTATCACACCTGCTGCCAGGTAATCCGCCCTGCTGCTAGCTTCCATCCCTTGCCTCCATCACTCTCTCCCCTGACACGGAACTGTCACACACCCGCCAGGGAACAAATCCTCGTGTTTAGTAAGCACAACTCACGCTAGCATCAACCTCCGCCCTTTTCGTCGTGGGCAATTAAAACAGATCAAAGTCACGCAAAGACGGATCAAAAGGAAATTATACTTCCCTCGCTTCACGAAAGGTCGTGATGGTGTATCAAAATTGAAACCACTACCGGTCGGTCGATATCTCCCCTGGCGGGATCTCCTTGCTAATGAAAGACGCCTTGCACGCGAGAAAGACAGGTAAAATGAAAGGTCTGGCTACTATGCCTCCAAAGCGGTAATCGCTGCTTTGTGCCGATTATTTCGTTCATAAGTATAATCCATCAGGTTAATGGCAGGCAAGGTTTTCATATACATATTTTTCTCTGACTATTGTTATCATTTCTTGCTTGTGATCAGGCTTTAATATTATTTTTGTCTGCTTCTATTCTTAGCACACAATAAAACAAAAACTGCCGACGGGAATGAAAGGACCGCACTGCATGCGGAAAGCTGACGATTTACAAGCAATTCATGTTCACCCCACGAAATTTGAAAAAAGAAATATAATTAACATCCTAATATTTCAATTGCTGAACTGACCCTTCGCAACACGTGACTGTCAGGTGTGTGTGGTTCACTTGAGCGTGCGTGTTGGGTTCCGTTCGCGATGCTAAGCGCCTACACAATGCACAGTTACTATTATTATTATATTCACTTCTCTAGCTCTTGCTCCCAACATTTTTTTTCCTCTCCTTCAGACTGATCTTGAAACACTCGCGTTAAAAATCGCAAAAAGCAAACAAAGATTTAGGCGGCAAAAACCATGCTCACACACTGCCCCCCCAAAACACACACACACACACACACACACACACACACACACACACACACACACACACACACACACACACACACACACACACATTCTTCTTCTTCTTTTTTTTTGGTCATCCCAAGCCCTCAAAAAGACAGCGTGAGGGTGTGTGCACAATGACAGTAAACCAGCAAGATACAGAATACCCCATCAAATCAAACCACCTATACACAGAACCGTGTTTAAACAAACAAAAACCCAGAGAGTGCTCGTATGAATGATAAAAATGCGCTTCCATGAAATCGTCAGAGAAATAATAGCCACTGGTTTGTACACAGTTAAAACACCTACCTTGCTGCCATTTCCTCGGATGTCTCGTTAGTTTATCAGCGTCTGAAACATAGAAGGAAACCAACACTGAATATCTCGATCTGAGCAACACCGGCTTTATTTTGCTTCTAGTGTAACACGGGATTGTGTTTAGCGAGCAATCGCCTTCCTTTGCGCGGGTGGGTGGGTGTTCGGGAGTTTAACGTTTGGGTTTCTTTGTTTGTTTGGTTTTTTCCCACCACATATGGGTGAAACCAAAAACATCCGCGGCCATCGAAAGTGGCATTCCCCGCAGCAGCCCGCATTTAGTAAGTTTAAGTCGGTCTCACACGTTATCCGAAGTCCTCAAACCATGCGATGTGAGCTGGGTGTAGTCTGCCAGATGTACTCCCACAGCTCGTTTGACTCTCGGGCACTTCTAGCCTCAAGCTGCATACACCTGGGGCATTTTCTGCGCCAATCTGCATTGGCCCGGGGCACATACAACCTCAAGCTGCATACACATGGGGCGCTTTTTGCGTCAATCTGCATTCAACCGGAGCACTACCAGTACATCCCGCGTGGTATACCGGTGACCGTATTGGCACTCCCACAAACCACGGTACGCCTGCCTGAACGTACGACTCATCCTTTCTAATACTCAAACATGTGTGTCGATTTGCAATATACGTTGTTAAATTGTATCTAGGTGGCTTATTTGTATCTATGTGCCTGGGGAACACTGTATATGAGGGTGGGTGGGTGTTTAGGGGTTTAACGTCCTTTTCCACCACATAGGGTGATATCAAAGACGGGGCAACGATGAAAAAGCCAGCACAAATATTTGGCCCCAACCGGGATCGAACTCACGAACACTGTATATGAACCATCTACACTGCATGCGACGAATTTAAACTATGTACGGTTGATCCGCACTTTGTGTGGTTGACTACTGTTCTCGGCGTGCGGCGGGCACTCTACACTTAGACTATAAATAGAACACGCGCACCTGGGTCTACGCCCGCGTCTCGCTCTGACCTATATACATGTATGTGATGTAAGTTTACACAAGTGATTGTTTTGGGCACACTGATTAAACACAATCGAAGTAAACGTTCTACAACCCTATTCTATGCCAGCGCCTTTTGGCGTTAAAATACGTTGCTGTCTTTATGCCAACATCAGTCTCCAATATCCATCAACAAATATTCTATAACTGTGGAAAACTTAAAACATGTAGAAAACACATATCATGCACTTCGTTCGTTCTCGGGGTGATAACCTGAATCAACTACGCTCACTGGCACGATAATCTTTATCAGAAGACCTACTGTATATAGTCAAAGGTTATAAATCTTCACACACATTTTCACATTAGGCACATGCACCTGTACGAAGTCGTCATCTCTTCTTCCAAAACGGTGTCCAGAAGACTAACCCGTATCTCCGGCTTTCAGCTTGCGGCAACGATTAGCAACTAACCGCTTCTAGTGTGCGTTGCAAAGGCCACAACACCACGCTTCGACAACCTCGAAACCATAAGCTAACTATTAACTTGTGCCGTGGATAGGGAAAAGTATATTAGCCTCAAAGAAAACGTACGAAGAATGAGGCCAACCACTAACTAGCTTCCATTATCAGCCATCCTGAGATCCATGCCTGAACTGTCGCCAGAGTTGTTAGAAACACCGTGTTCACATATGAACAAGGGTGTGGTTCTGGTGACCAGGTACGCTGAAGTCTCTATTTTCGTCACACCGCTGAGATGGAAAACTGCCACTTTACAGGCTCTAAGGTTGTTTCATTTGACCATCGCGAAGGTTTTCGTGACTTTGTGGCTTCTAATATTAGAAAAAAAAATGCAAGTTTCTTTGAGCCTACGGTCCGATCCTGGACAGATTGGAACTCGACAAGACAGGGGATTTGGTCTAGTGGTTAAGGCATCCGACTTCGGATCCTGAGCTGCCTGGTTCGAGTCCCCGGTGGGCAGGAATATGGTTGGATTTTTTCATACCATATCGAGTCAAGTCCATGTGAAGACTCGTTTGCGGTGCCTGTCTCGCCTTCGTGTACACACGCACGCACAAATATCAAGTGTGCACGCTAAAAATCCCACGTTCATCTTTCGAAGAAGAGTAGGCTGTGGCCGGTGGCGTGGTAAAACAGAAATACTGTCGCACGCACCAGAGTGAATAGCAGGGTGGAGGTCTGCACACAAAGTAGCGCCTAGCGGCAGCAGGCTTTCCCTGCTTCGTCCTCCAGCCTTGCGGCGCCTAGAGCATCTCATTAGAGATGGATACGTGCGCCGAGGAGAAGTCTACCATACCATACCATAAGTGTAATAAAAATAGCCACCAATCAGCGCCGTCTAGCTGGTCCTCGGTCCGCAACCAAACAACGTCGTCCGCTCAGTACGCGCTCCACTTGTACAGCAACACATACACCGGCCAGAAAGCGGGGGAGTCGGTGGCTCAACGGTTTGAGCGTTGGACCCGAGATCGAAAGGTCTCGGGTTCGAATCCCGACAGGGCCAAAATTTGTACAGGCCTTTTTCACGTTGCCCCGCTTCCACTGACTGTGAACTGGATCTGTTTGTGTAACTTGTCCATTACAGTCAAGGATACATAAAATGTGGCCGACCTGGCAGTCTGACTGGATTGAATAATTGTTCAGCTGAACTGTACAGTTTGGGTAGCTATCCCCATCCCCCATAACCTGCCCCCCTAGGGCCGTCTGGCGTCTGCAATCACCTCGTTGTGGCGTGGACGATAAACCCCAGCTAACCAACCAACCAACCGGCCAGATTCCCCGCAATGGTTTCAGGTGCCGTATGACCCACAAGACTGATTCTCATGCACGGGTTAAGCACATTCGATGAAACCAACCTAGTCATGGGAGGCAGAGTCCAGGGAACGCAGCAGAAGTAAACGGCATGGACACTAGGACCGATCTGCCCAGTCGACCTGCTGCTCCATCTTCGTACCACAAGCGCTACTCCTGTGACTAACAAATACAGCCCGTCACAGTCACACAGTCCTGACAAAGACAGTAACGGCCAAAATATCACCACCAGCCGTTATGCTGTTTTTAAAATTTAGCCTGGTATCTGGGTCCGCAGATACTACTGCGAAACAAGTCCCTACCAGTTGGTTCATGGTTGGCAAGACTGTCTCCAGACCTTACTGCCCATCGGCGGATGATGCCGGTTGTGGTGAAGGGACTCGGAGAGTACCGCTGGCCATGCTGTCATCCCCCGGGGAATAGGGGAAAACATGCAAATGACACGGGCGCCGATGACAACATTAGGCCGGCACTACTTTCCTCTGATCCCTTTAATCTCCGGTCAATTTGACCACTTTCCCTGGCTGTCCGGCTGATTACCTTGTCTAATCAAGGCATCAAAACCGTGTGATGGTAATCCACTGGGTAGGGGAGGGGCACATTACTCACACATTTAGAAACGCCATCAAAAGGGGGGGGGGGGGGGGGCTGATGCACGAAAAGAGACTAGACTAGCCTCAGACTTAGCCCCAGTCTCAGACTTATTACGCCGGGACTATCACAAGCGTTCTGTCACTGAACTAGTGACAGACTTGCCCTAGTCTCCGCTTACGCATCTCGTACTGATCTTTCAGTCTCAGCATAGTCAAGCTAGTCTCGGACTTGTGGCTTAGTCTCTCACCGTGCATCACGCCCCAGGAGTCTTGTTATCAAAATCAACCCAATCAGGTGTGCTTCCGGGTAACTGGTCATTACCTATTCCACGCACTACAACACGCGGACAACTAAACCAATACAATATATACAAAACAACAATACCCCCCCGCCCACCCCCTCCCCGCATCCCGATATATCCCTGGGCACTCTCGAAGTAGTCCAGACTGCCCAAGAGCAAAACACCTGATATAAAGCTTGGCACAGCGACTGGCATAATTCAAAGGAAGTTGTTGCCGCTTTTCAATGAGATTACCCTGTGCTATTTATACATTTGGCCAAACTGCATAAACGCTCTCTCTGCTCTTCAAAATACAAACCTGTGCTTTGGCGAAAAGATAATTTCACTACCTCAGTAGTAGTTTGTTGGTCAAGTTAAACGTACAGCATACGCTGACCGCAAACAAACAAACAAACAAATGGTTTAGCTGCGTTGTGCCTGTGACGTACTGGCCCGATCCGTCAGGTCAGATATGTCAGGCGAATCCGCGGTTGTCCCCCGTGTCGGCTGGGTAAGCGCAGCGTAACTGGAGTCACGAAGCAAGCCGTGGGTTACAAACGTGGCTACCGGTACTTCTGACCTGTCCTTGACAAGCAACGGCTCTAAAAACCGCATACCGCCGTCTCGGCCGACTTCTTGTCAACAGTAGTCCGTGGTATAAATACGGCCCCAGGCAGGGTCGACTTAAGCAGATTCACTCTACAAACGACTTAGAAACAGAAGATTAAACCCGGGCAATACTGTATCATGTATTTACTGACTAAAACCCGATCAACAATAGGGTGAGTGGGTGGGTGGGCGTTTGAGGGTTAAACGCCCTTCTCCACAACATCTGGGTGATATCGAAGACGGGTAACGAGAAACAGGCCGGCACAAATACTTGGCCCCAGCCCGATTAAAACAGAAACGCAGCCGAGCCAAAATTTCATGATATACATGAAATATGAACACGTTTACATTGTATACATAGGTACTGTCTGGTGCTGATTTACCCAGATCACGACAGAGATTACAAACGGCCAGCCTTAATCCATTCAAACTGTGGATTTGGCCTCAGTCACGACAGACCCCCCCCCCCCCCCCAAAAAAAAAAATGCATATCTGAACAATACTGGGCCCACCCTAAGCGTGCTGATTTTTCTAAAGGCACAGGTGCAAGAAACACCAACAAATTTTAAATGTGCAGCGTTGATACTCTTTCTCACCTTCAGTGAAATCGGGCCTAGAGTAAAGACTTGATTTGCCGAAAGGAACTGTGTCTGTCCTCACCATGACCCACACGACAGTTGTCCCATCACAATAAACACAAAGAAATGGAACAGCCAAATATCAAAGGCAAAACTGAGACAGTTGAATCAGCACACGTGTTCCTTTCAGGAAGGAACGCGCACCGCCTTTGGCTAAAGGACTGCCTGACCTGAACGCGCTGTGGGATGATCATTCACCGTCCATATGCATATGCCTGTCGATCATCGCTAATCTCATGTCACCCTGCGTGTCGCACAGACCTGTGTCAGGCGAGACACAAGCCTACACACCGTCAGATTATATATATATATATATATAGGGACACTTGGAGAGTGAGCACTCACAAAAAACATGCCGTGGGAACGGACAATCTTTTACACACACACACACACACACACACACACACACACACACACACACACACACACACACACACACACACACACACACACACTCGCTCTCTCTCTCTCTCTCTCTCACAGAAATGAGAAACAAATGACAAACGGTAGAAGATTTTGGCCAGCGGCCAGTTCACAATGAAGCTGATTACTTTTATCCATGGGGTGCAGACTGATGAGAGGGGTCGCACCTTCCTAACTGCGAACGGTGTGACTCCAGCAGTACGCTTTCACAATATGCACAAAAGTACCAGGCACAACCACGCACATCTGTTGCCAACTGAATTTTGCTTTTACAATTATCATACGCTTGTGATTCGATTGCTACCACACACACACACACACACACACACACACACACACACACACACACACACACACACACACACACCACGGAGGGGTGGGGGGGGAGAGAGAGAGAGAGATTCTTCCAAAACAGTGAAATGCATTCCATCCGGCCGTTTCCATTTCCAATTTTAGACACGTGATACGCTCGAGGGACCGAAGCTATGACAACATCGACGTCGAGTCAGCGACCATTCATCAACTACCCAAATACCCAGAAAAGCCATTTCACATCTCCTCAGCGTACCCAAACCACTCGCCCGCCGTTTTCAACGCATACCTGACCGACCCATCCATACACCTTCGCAATGGCATCCCCCTTCCCTCTCATCCACAACCATCACCGTGAATCTGCTGCCCTCCATTTCCATTCACAGAAACTCACCCCTCTCTCTCTCTTCTCTCTCTCTGTCTCTGGACAAAGCACCTGCTTCTCCGCAACGCCCGCTGACCGGAAGACCGAACAAAAGAGACTGACTGCTTGGGTACCCGGCAAGCTCTTCATCTCTCTCTCCTCTTTTGCGCATCACCGCCGATGTCTAGACCCCAATACGAGGACTGCGGAACATCCGGCTGGCGATCAATAATAACCAGTACTAGTCTTACACTACAGTAAAACCTACAGTTTCTCTGACAATGCCCTCAAGTAGGAGTGGTACCTCGCCTCACTTAAGTTACTCATCAATTGAACAGTGCTACTGATTTCGGCCCGTCAATCATGAACAAGGAGATACATAAGGAGGTGAACGAAGAAGCCAACAACAACGACGACGACGACAAAAGCGGAATGAGAAATGGCGCATCAGTTTCATGACAGTAGCAGACGACACGCCGTCTCATGTAAGTGTACTCCCGCTTTGCGCGAGACACACACCCCGACTGAAACCATGATTCTTCCCAGAGCGAGAGTGGCGAACATGAGTTGACGATGTTGCAAAATCCATAATACGCACTGCCCTGCTGCCCGTTTACACACACACACACACACACACACACACACACACACACACACACACACACACACACACACACACACACACACACACACCGCTTAGATAAATTAGACAAAGCTCAAACGAAATTCACCTACGGCTGGCAGCAAAATGTATAATCATAAGGAGTATGGGAAGACACGAATTTTGAAAGAAATGCACATCTTCATTTCTCGGCAAAACTGCAGCTGCCTTAATATCCGATTACTACAGGTATTTTTGTTATTGATAAAGTAAGCCAGTCTTCCCCTCCCAAAGCGACAAACTCAACAACCCACGTAATGAAACAGAGACAGAAGCTCGAAAAACTGTGAACACCACAAGGCCTCCCACAGGAGCCACCACATCTGCTGGCCGGGGTTGAGTGGGAGTGCAATACGCGAATTCTTTTTTCTCCTCATCTCAGATTTTTTCCCCCTCTCTGCAACAGATGGCAAAACTTAGTATTCAAGGCTAACCCCCTCCCCCTCCTGAGGATAACTAACAACAGTAGTACCATTCTCCTTGCAGCCACTGTCACGTGACACGGCCCGTCCGGTTAAAGTACACCGCCTCAGGAAATAAGCCAGGTCCTCCTTGACAGGAGAATGGAAGAGGACTGACCTCACCTCAACGTCCATTTCCTCTGGACAGTTGGATAGTGGTCAGGGGAGAGAAGTGAATGAACGGTCACCTGTCCACCAGATGGCTTCTTTCCGCGTCAATCCTGCACTACTCGGTCTTCGGACCCACCTAATTATGTCCAGCTAGCGCGGGAAGAAAGCACGTGCTATTAATCTCTATTGGTGGTGAGAAAAGAGGAAACACAGCTACCGGTGGGTGGTGGTGGTGGTGGTCACCGCATGAGGACACTGTACGGTGGGTGGGTGCGTATGAGAAACCAAGAACGCTGACCAGACGCCAGTTGACGTAGCAGTACTAGCAGTACAGATGATGTGTGGTCGCCTGTTCTTATTCGCGTCGGACATCGGTCGGTCACAGACCGATCCAATTTTAGAAAATCCGCTCACTTTCTTACCAAAGCAGACCAAAGTCCTTTCATTTCTACACCACAGTCGTCACGATGTCCTATACTTTTTTCGGTCAGCCAGGACATTCGTCCCATTATAGTTCTCCCGGATATGAAGCGCTGGATACCGTAGTACTCACAGGCACGCCGGAGGCGAAACACTCATGAAAATGTAGTATCCTGATGCTAATGTGAAACAGATACCATTAACATATATATACACACATCTAGATGAGTATACATGATCAATAAATATAGCTCGAGACCACCAGACGAATGAGTATGTAAAGTCCCTGGGCATCTCTGCTTGTGACAGAGAATTTTGAGGTTTTGTGTTCTTTGTTTTCAGCACATGGATAAGATACGTGCGTGGCATTTAAGGAGACTGTTAGTCATACAACAGAAACAAGGAGTCTCCAGCAAACCATCGACTTTGACACGTACCATCTGTGAGATACCACAGATTGCATTTCACGGGGAAGGCGTACAAAGCCTACCTTGGCACAAGTATAACGTACAAGTTTGGTAACCGAGAGGAACATGGGCAATGCCAAAAGCTGCGCCACGTCAGTTCCACAATTTCTGCTTCATCTGGTGAAACGCTAGACAGTTTCCTTGGTGAAGTACGTACAGGGTATGGTATACAATGTTTCAACAGCATTATTTTGGTCAGGCCAAATCTGGCTACTGAGAAAAGTGAGTAAATGGCCTGCCACTTCGAGCAGATATTTTGGAATTGCCCACATGCCTTTAGCACCCTCCTACATGTGTGCTACAAGCGTCAAACACGACCAGTGGTTACCTAGAACGCTTACTCAACGACCAACCTTTGCCGTGTAAGAGAAGAGAGAAGGTAACTGGCGGGCGTGCCAAGATGAATTCGCAGTTTACCTCTGTAAGTGATTGTCCAGTTGTCATCGACAACTAGCCCACGTGTACACGCGTACGACATCCATCTACTACCTCTGTATTCTCCAGGTCAGTGAAGCATGCAAAACGCCCGTCATGTCGACCGTGAAGGCAAGCACGCTATCCTTTGTATCATCATACACAGTACGTAAGTAGAGGCGGGCAGAAAATGTAGAGCAGTGCTGCGCTGCTCCAGTAAACACACGGCCCGCTGAGCCGGACCCTCTCTACGGTAAGATAACACGGACCCAGTGGTCAAGGCCACAAGCTATATTAGTCATGTAAGAAATATTCCGGCTGCTTTACAACCGTAACCGGCTTATGCATGGCAGCGTGCCCACAACACACCGGCCAAACGCACGTCACATCTCTCCTCCGATCTCCTGCCCACACACAGCAACAAAAGGCAAGCTGTGCAACGCAACCCACACTACAACAGCCGCAGCAGGATACGGAATGGTCATTACGTTTACCTCGCTCTCTCTTGGTCTCTGTGATCATTGATGCGTAACATCCACACAGTCAGTATTCCTTGGAAGACAAGAGCAGCAGCAGCAGCGGCAATAGCCGGGGTACCGTGACTTTCGTCGCCCGGTTGATTACACTGTCACCTTGTTACCGCCTCGGAGTAACTTGACCAGGGCGAGCCAACGAAGAGGAGAGAAGAGCAGCGTGGCACAGGCTTCTGACTAACAGACTCTAGAAGTAGACTGACCACAATACTGCGCGGCGAAGCGAAGTGGAGGGTGAGCCAAGTGGCAGCCTTGGCTGGGCTGACCAAGTGACCTGACCCCATGCACTGACCCAAGCGGGCAAGAGGCCCTCAAGGCCCAGCCCATGGCGGGCCAGGCAGAATTGCATAAGGCCTGTAGGGGTGACCTCCACGCCAAGGCGGGGTTAATGATCTAGCCTCGTCTGACACGGCGCTACCACGGTCACCCGACCGGACCGGAGTCTGGGAACAGGATCACTGGAGTATGTTACACAGCATTAACAAAACAAACCAAACAAATCAAAAGCCAGCCAAACACAAAACCCATCACACACACACACACACACACACACACACACACACACACACACACACACACACACACACACCCACCTGTGGACTTCGGAAGGGCACAGGGAGGACGCAGCAACACGAAACAAGACAAGAGATGCACGTATGGTGCTGGCCGTCTTTCAAATATATATGTTCGTAATCACCAAACTGTAGATAGTTCGCGAACTAAACTACAATTTCTTCCTCTAGGATGTGAGGACAGCATTTTTTTAAACATAAAAATTACAAATTACGTCTACTGTGGGAGTGATTTCAAAGACGGACACACTAGAAAGGCCGTACTTGTTGGGATTTCAACTAAACCCAGTCTACGCTCAATCAGTTGATCCACCCGACTTCCCTCTCTGAGGGGAATGTGCTATGAAGATAACGATGTCGCCTGAGGGCAACGTGCTTGAAGATAACGATGTCGTTCATTACAACGTCAAGCCGTGCTCTAGTGTGATAGAAAGCACATGCATGTAACCTAAATGCAGTCAGCAAAGTGCATGTCCGTATTATCAAACTGATCCAACTGCTGGGAGACCTTTCAACGCCGTCAGCTGCTAAAGACGATAAAAGTCCACAACATATCTCAGTCCATGTTGATACCGGGCCTTTCAACAACAATTGCACGCCCCTTAAACCCTCATGGCACACACTAACCTACATTGTACCTGTAGGTAGATAACAGGCCAGAGTTTTCCGGGCAGAAAGGGCTGTCCTGACGGAAGCAAATACAAGACGGAGGGAAATAACGAGCGTATTGTTGGGGGGGAGAATTGCCAATCACGAAGGAATTGCCGTGCCAGTCGGAGATGACGCCGCTGCTTACTGGAGCGTGAAACAGCGTAAAAGTAGCACCTGACAAGGTCTGGACTTCAATATCCGTCGAGCAATCACGAGAACACCCTCTCCTCAAAGCAATATAAATTACAAATGATCTTTTTTCCCGGGTGCGGAGCCGGGGTGGCCGAACGGTACAGCGTTGGACTTCTAATGCTCGGGTCGTGAGTTCGTATCCCGGCTGACCAAATATTTGTGCTGGCTTTTTCATCGTTGCCCCGTCTTTGATGATATCACCCGTATGTGGTGGAAAAAGGACGTTAAACCCCCAAACAACCACCCACCCCACCCTTTTTCCTGGGTGGCGGGGTCAGACGTCAAGCCAAAATCACACCACCACGAGTCCTCTGTCACCAATGTTACTGGGCTAAGTTTGGCTGGAATAATGTGATGACAACTTCAAAATGGTCTTCTCATGGTGTGCTCACAGACATCCAATAAAATGAGAGAAAAAATGGGTTAGAATATGTTTCGTCTGCTTATCCTGCGATAACGCAGGACAATACATTTTTGCATTCCTTGCCTGTAACATCGACTTCGTGCAGAGCATGTGTGCTTGTTGCACGAGTGCTGAAATATCACACACACACACACACACACACATACACACACACACACACACACACACACACACACACACACACACACACACACAGACAACCAATAAAGCAATCCATACACACCGACGACAATTATTCCCGCAGCGCCAACGTTGTACCAGATTCAGTACCCGCCCACCTAGACGTCTAAATGTCCTTCAGCAGAGACAGACTTCGGCGTTGGCATTACACGAGTGGTTGTAATAACAAACAAAATGTCAGATCACTAGAATTCTGCGCAAGCGATTTCCACTCCTTCATTTGCCTAGCTGCACGTCCAGATACCTCCACTTCTGAACGAAAGTCTTGTAAGCGTTCGTAAGCGATTAAAAGCCAACATCAGAAACCATCAAATTCTCCCCTCTCCCCCCCCCCCCAAGCGTGTCCATTTTGTCCAGAGACGCACTGACTTGGACCGGTAGCAAATCAAAGAAGGAAATACACCCTGGATACGCCCAAAATCAACCTATGCAATCTTCGGCCAAAACGCCTGACATTTACTTCGAAATGTTTATGACTGGCGATCAGAAGGAACGACTAGTATACACGCCTGCGTGTTGCTCCAAACATGCCCTTGATGGCCATTAACGAACCAGCCAAGGGAGCAAACTCGAGATCCCTTTAACAAGACTACATGGACAATTCTCAACTCAATCACACCGGGAAAATTGGAAATGTCATAGCCATAACCATGGCAAATAATATCAACGCTATCCCCTGCTGAACGTATCCAACAGGAAAAGGCTCGGGATCGAATAGTGCTGCTGTGGCCCCCTTTCAGCTGGCCGACACGAGGGCAAAATGGCTGACTGTTCCAGAACCCCACGAGGTCCCCAAGCTGTCACTCTCTCTGTCCATCACCAGGGACCTTGGTCGCTCCTGCTCAGTTTCAGTCTGACCTACCAGTTAACCCGGGTGACTGGCCTCTACAGACGTATAGATATAAGCAGGATTTATTGTAGCAGCCGTGTTCTCTCTCTCTCTCACACACACACACACACACACACACACACACACACACACACACACACACACACAATGATATTGAAATTTATCAAGCCAAAATTATAACATAGATTCCAACACTATGCTAATATGATTCCGATTATCCAAATCAGTGGCACAGCACACAAGATGTAAACTTTTGCCCCCGATTTGCACTGGTCGCTCAGGTGAAAGGCTGAACCCCGTCCGGTATCTTCCTGTGCGAAAACAGAAGCCTAAAATGTAGTTCAACCACTATTACAGCCCACGAAGTCGGAGGCGATGCTGACTATGCCCGGGAGGGTATCGTGTGGCAACCCGTCAGGGAGACGAGCTCACACGCAACCCAGAAAATGGACTATTGCCTCATGGACTATTACCCAACACGATAGGCGTAACGACACGTGTGAGATGTCAAGCTGAAAAGCTGTCCTGTAAATAATAAGCCTGAGTTGTGTTCACCTCGCCTGTTTGGCTTTGAAGTGACCAGCTCTATTGTTTTCTGTTGATTGTTCCTGTCCTGTGGCTTTGTTTGTCTGACTGACTGTACATGAAGCTTCCTGAGGATGTGGCCTACATTTTGGTACCACTATCTCCAATATCTGTGCATGGACTGGCGAAATATCTACGCTTTCATGTTTGGACTCAGTTCTCTGCTATGGCTACAGAGTTTTCAACACTGTGGTCAGTCATCCATGACTGCACTGAGCGCTCTGCCTTGTGTCTCTAGGTGCCCGTGTACCAGTACTCCTTTCAGTGAGTGCCCCAGGTCACAATGCACACACCAGTCTGCACGTGCATGGACTATCCCCCACACTACCACTGTGCTCGAGACCAGTGCGACATGCCCGCCGTGTACCCGTTACACAAGAGACGCACTGGTAAAGTTCAGCAACACAGTGATTTCTGTCTCTGACGCTCTGTGTTCTCGTCTGAACGAACTTGGGATTCATTCCCGTTTGGATACGTTTTCGTGTGTCAAGCGCCACAGGAAGAAACGCCCCTACCGTGCCGGCCGCCGTGTGCAGGATAGAGGTAGGAGAATTCCCACTAACTCTCACCGTCATCACAGCTGTTCCAAGCAGAATGTAAACAATGAGAACCTCATTCACATTCCTCTGATGACAACGCCAACTCGTCAGAAAATTGACGGCTTGAGTGTCGCGTTGTTCAACGCTCGATCAGTTGCATCCCCTGAAAAGAGAACTGAAATATCCAACTTCATCCACGACTATGACATTGATCTGCTCTTTTTGACGGAGACGTGGTTGAGACCCTGCGGTGACGAGGCGAAGTGTGCCGACTTAGCCCCCAGTGGTTACACCGTCAAGTCGTTCCCACGCCCCTCCCGTGGTGGCGGTATTGCTGTCATTCTTACAGCCGATCTACTGCCCTTCTTGTCATGCACGTCTGAGTTCAACTTTGATCACTCAGCATTTGAACTGGCGAAAATCACTCTCACTCTTCCACAAAAGCAGGTCCACTTCTTTGCCATTTATCGTCCCCCACCCAGCCGGAAAAACAAACTTACTGACTCACTCTTCTTTGATCAGTTTCCTACCCTACTTGAACACTGCAATGCCCTCGCTGGCAAACTGATTATCCTTGGCGATTTCAATTTCTACTTCGACTGCCCTCACAATTCAAATACTGTGAAACTCGCTGAAATACTTAACATCTTTGATCTTGTTCAGTCCGTGAACCAGCCCACTCACAGACACGGCCATATCCTGGATTGGATCTTGAATAGGCCCGGTGAGAATCTTCTCAAGTCGACAACTGTGTCACATGCACTTGAGTCTGATCACCTGTGTGTCATCACTCAGTTAGATGTGTCGATACCACCCAGTCAACCTGTGTATGTGCGAGCTCGCAACATACGCGCTATTGACAGGCTAGTTTTCAATGCCTGCCTGTCAGAGCACCCCAGACCATCAGCTGAGCAGTTGAATTCCTGCCTGCAAATGCTGCTTGATAAGCATGCCCCATCCACCCGCCGAAAAGTTTCTTCAAAGAAATCAAATTCCCCTTGGTTCAGTGCCGTGGGTGATCAGCTTCTCACCGCTAAAAGAGAGCGACGTCGAGCTGAGAGACAGTGGTTGTCCACAGGCCTCACGGTACACAGACAGATCTTTAACGCCGCCAAGAGATGTGTCAGTCGGATCGTTCAAGCAGCCAAAACAGCCTTCTTCAGCTCCAAGATCACGGAGAGCAAGTCTTCAAAGCAGCTGTTTAACATAACCGGCAAGCTGACTGCCCGAAATGATCCATCCCCATTACCAACCATCTTCCCACCTGTTGAACTTCCTGATTGTTTCTCCCAGTTTTTCACAGAGAAGGTCCAGACCATACGAGATAGGCTTGATGGACTTGCTTCTTCATCTGCCTCAGACCCTGCCACTGTCTTTCATGGTGACCCCCTTACTGCCTTTAGGCCTGTCAATGAACAAGAGGTGCACGAGGTGCTGATGAACACCGCACAAAAGACATGCAGCCTAGACCCGCCCCCCACCAGTCTTTTCTATGAATGTCTTGGTGAGCTGTTGCCAGCAGTGACAAATATGATCAATGAATCTCTGTCCTCTGGCACATTTCCCTCTGTCTTCAAAACTGCTTTAGTGAAACCGCTTCTCAAGAAACCCTCTCTCGATCCCAACAGTCTTAAGAACTATCGGCCTGTGTCTAATCTGCCGTTCCTGTCCAAGATCACGGAGAAAATTGTTCTCTCTCAACTTCTCCAGCATCTAAACTCAAACAACCTTCTGAGCCTCTATCAGTCTGCTTACCGCCCCGGTCACTCCACTGAAACTGCACTCTTGAAAATAGTGAATGACCTCCTGCTGTCTCTTGATGATGGTAAAGTTTCTGTTCTCACGCTGCTGGATCTATCCGCAGCTTTCGACACCATAGATCACCAGATTCTCCTTCACAAGCTTCAGCGTGTTTTTGGTGTACATGAGACTGCCCTGGCATGGTTTAAATCCTACTTAGCGGACCGAAGTCAGACCGTCTCTGTCAGTGATCGGCTATCACATCCAACTGTTCTACAGTTCGGCGTCCCCCAGGGGTCCGTCCTCGGGCCTGTGATGTTCACGCTCTATGTCCAGCCGCTCTCCCAGGTCATTGAACGCTTCTCCATTTCGTACCACGCTTTTGCGGACGACACGCAGCTGCATGACTCGTGCCCGCCTGATCAAATTCATGACACCATTAAGAGTCTTCAGGAGTGTGTATCTGAAATTAAACTATGGATGACTTCAAAATAGACAAATAAACTTAAATGATGACAAAACTGAGGCTATGATTGTTGCCTCACCGAGAATTTCCCGGTCAGTGTCACTCCCTCAGTCCATTGAGATATGTAATTCCACTGTGCAGTTCTCTCCTCACGTGAAAAACTTGGGTGTAACTCTGGACAGCAGCCTGTCAATGTGTAATCAGGTCACAAATGTCTGTAAGTCTGCCTACATTGAGTTGAGACGCATTGCCTCAATCCGTCACTACCTCACAGAGGATGCAACTAAAGTTCTTGTCTGTGCCTTCGTCCTATCCAAGCTGGACTATTGCAATGCCCTCCTGGCTGGCTGCCCTCAGTTCCTCCTAAACAGACTTCAAAAGGTTCAGAATGCTGCCGCCCGCTTAGTTCTTAAAACGAAGAAATCAGACCACGTCACACCCCTTCTCCGAACTCTGCACTGGTTGCCTGTATCCTCTAGAATCCAATATAAGATTTCATCCCTTACGTACAACTGTGTTACCTCTTCCTGTCCTCCATATCTATCTTCCTTGCTTCAGCTTTACACTCCTTCGAGACTACTTCGTTCTGCTGCCGACACTCGGAAACTCCGTATCCCTCAAGTCAGAACAAAGACCTTTGGTCAGCGTAGTTTTTCATACCAGGGTCCGACTTGCTGGAATGATCTCCCAGCATCAATCAGATATGCAGACACAAAACCATCCTTCAAGCAAAATCTGAAAACCCATCTCTTCACTGCCCTTAACCAATAGCTGTCGCCACATCATCATCTTGCAGGTCGCGCGCGCGCGTGTGTGTGTGTGTGTGTGTGTGTGTGCCGGGGGCAGCGGAGACCGTGTATGATGCTGCACATTATGTGTTTGTAGTTAACTGTATGTGTGAAGGAATGTTGCGTGTGTTTCCGTTTCTGTGTGAGTGAGTGCGTGTTGACTGAAAGGCGCCCTGAGCTCCTGCGGGAGTTAGGGCGTCCCTGAAATACCCATTATTATTATTATTATTTTATTATTATAAAAACGCCACATCAGAGGCCAAGTTTTTAAGGTTTTAAGCTCAGAGATCGTTCTGAGCTTTCTAGCGCCACATCACTTAGACACATGGACATAACCACAGACAAGGCTTGTGCTGAGCTGAGTAAAGCCAAAAATGCAGTAGCTGCTGACAGTGTTGCGGCCATACTCGACCTGGTAGCACACTGTCTTCGAGAAGCAAAAAAAAAAAAAAAAAAAGGGCAGATGTCTACGGACAGTTGAGTTTTAGTCGAACGGCCATCAAACGTCAGCGTGTCGCATTCGGAGCTGCACTAATCTCTAAGACAGACTAGTTCAAGCGTACAGGCGCAGTCACAAGCGCAACTGTCCCAAAATAAAAGTTTCCCTATAGAAAGTGTAGTAATCGTTGAAATGGCGCCTTTGATGACAACACCCAAATACGAGTGACAGACTGTGCGACACGAGACAAGATGAAAGGGATGATAAGCGCGTGTCCATCACCCACTACGTTAATATCTCGGGAGGCTCAGGGACTAATGGCAGGCAGATGTCTGCAGCTTATAGCAGGGATCGTGGTCTGCCCACCGGGATAAATTGCAGGATATGTCACTGTAGGTTAACACGCTGTTGGCAGCAGACATGAACCTGGTATCAGTATGAAAGTGGCCGTCGGCAAACGCTATTACACGAGAAACTGTGTGTACGGGCCCCGACAGGAGCTGGAGAGGACAGCAGCATTCGTGATCAGAACTGGTCTTTCAAAGTGAGATGACAAACATCAATAATAAGATGAATAATAATAAGATGACAAAAATCAATAACAACAGCTTTAATGAAACGCCTCGGTTTTAAGACCTGAGATAATGGGGAACCTGTTATTTGATGAAAGGGCCAGCATAAAGTTGTCCACTGGTAGCATGACAGCTAACCTTCCAAACAGAGCAAAGCATCACCCACAGCTCTGATAGACAACATAGCGTTCTCTATAAAACTGTTCCAACTTGTTGCTCAGGACAGGAGCCCGGATAGCGGGTTGGTAGAACGTTGGACTGTCAAAGCCGGCTCGGGTCGCGAGTTCGAATCCCGGCTTAAGAAATTGTGCTGGTTTTTCCTCGTTGCCCCGTCTTTGATATCACCCGTATTCGGTGGTAAAAGATGTAAGGCCCCTAAACCAAGCAACCTGCCATTTTGTATTTCATCATCCTGATACTGTACATCGTGTCTTGTGTACCAACAGCAACAAAAACAACAACAAAAATATATCATGAAATCCAATACAACAACTCAGAAACTGAGTTTAAAGTATCCAGAATTGCTCTGCAGGCCAGGTGAATCAGGATGTGAGTATTAATTCATTAACGGCACTGGTGATCGAGAACAGAACCAGAAAAGCAACGAACCTGACACTGCCTCAACGCTCACACCCGGCACTTTCTTCATCTGGACTCCAATATCAAGCGATGCTGGCTCGGCGAATAATTACTGCTGGCGTGGACGGACACGCTCTAATCAGCAACCCCGATGGCCCAAGGTCGTCTTACTGACTGACCAAATACACCACGACTATGCCAAGGGGAACCGTGCTTTGCATGCAACAAGCAAGTTGTGTTTAAAAGATAAAGCCGTTCATCCTGCCCAAAAGTCTTTTTCAACCAGGTAAGGGTGATTTGATATCAAAGACGGAGCAACCAGGAAAACAACTAGCACAATTTGTCGCTTCCCGGGATTCGAGCCCATGACCCATGCATTGACGGTCCCAAGCTCTACCACTCGGCTATCCCAGCTTCCCCTGCCCAACGGTCATCAAACGGGAAAATCTCACTTGGCAGTATGTGCATGTCTGGAACAATGACCATTTGTGCAGGAAAAAGGTGTGCACACTCTGTTTTGCTGTTGCTGGCTTAAACAGGCGAAACAAGTGTACACAAACGACCTCGCACAATGATCACACAGCCGAACACAAGTTAACAACTTACAAACGTGCTCACACGTACTAATCATATATATGTTGTTGTTGTTGTTGTTGTTGTTGTGTGTGTGTGTGTGTGTGTGTGTGTGTGTGTGTGTGTGTGTGTGTGTGTGTGTGTGTGTGTGTGTGTGTGTGTGCGTGTGTAAACTCAAAAGGGACACTTCAGCGCAAGCTGAAATTGAGCACTTTAGCACTCTACTTTAATGAATGCAGCAAACTTAAAAGAAACAAAACGATGCACAACACCTACTCAAAATAATTCCGCAGACAGAAACCGGTGCCAGACATCCTGAAGTGCGCAGCAACAAGCACTAGGGCGAAAAGGAAAGCTGCAGACTGCGGGTGCCAAGAAATGCGAAGGACTCGGCCACAAAAAGGAGAGGGGAGGAAAAAGCAGACCGCATGCTGACAAAAGCAGTTCTTGAAATACTGCGTCTTGCGCAACAATATCCAACGTCTCGAAGGGGGGGGGGGGAGTTGGGGGAGGGGGGGGGGGGCAGACGAGACGGTCTTCGGATACATCTGGGAGAGAAGCGCAAGTACCTTCCTCTCAAAGGAATGTAAACGTAACGGGTCTACAGCTACGCGTGGCTACAATGCATCCTTTTGTTTTTTTAACTGACAAAACGTTGGTCAAACCAACGGCAAACCACGAATTTCGTGAAGGGAATGTGTCATGGTCTTCTACTACTTCTACTGATTGTAAAGTGTAAGTGTAGAAGTGGCCAAAACGTTACTCTCAGCACAACAATGAAGCCTTCTCGCTTGAACTTTCACGTATGTAACAAGAGTCACCTTACCTTGCATTCTAAATGTACTTACGTGTGGACGTGTATTTATCAACAGTAAGAGAGCTGTGTACACTTCGCCGTCATTCACCACACAGAACCGTCAGTGAGAAGGTGAGAATCATTCAAGATTTCAACACAAAACGTCTTAGAGTTCCACGTATAACAAACACACGGTGAAGTCTGGATGAAACCGCAGTGTAAAGCCGTTTTTCATTGAAACGTGGTAAGCCCACTCCAGGTGCTGCGCGAGAAACCCTTAGTAATACGCTGTCTTCCTTCTGGGGCAAAATAAGTGCGGGTCTAGGGTCCACACCATAACAAACGTCAACAGCCGGTCAAGTTCAGATTTGAAAAACAACTTCAGTATCGTCTTACACTGTTGCCATTGCCTGGTCAAAGTCCCATATGAGTGCGTTCAGTCCCATAATCCTGCAGTAGCCATGCACTAACCAAGGTTAAGACACGACAGTTCATACATCTATCACATACATGTGCATGTGCGCAGCTGCTGCGGTGTCACGCTAACCTACAGGCAGCACTCTTTTCGCGTGACTAACCGCTCGAGAGTGCATTGTATCACTGCACGCAACGGACCACTAACATTCGTACGGAGTGTGCACCTGTACCGTCCCCCAACGATAACCGCAGCTATCGTTTCTGATCGGCTGACAAGGTCGCCCAAACCTAGCACTCCGACAACAAAGATGTTATAAAAACCACATACCTGTAGTTCCTGTGTCAGTGAACTTGCGAAGGCCGCAGGAAACGATAGGCTGCTCTCTCTTCCTCTCTCTCTCTCTGTGCCCCACTCCCGTTTGGCACCCGTCCTACTTGTTCACTGTGGGTTCAAGTCGCCATTGCGTTACGATCTATCTTCCCCACTGTGCACTCTTGACTAGGTCATGTCGCCCTGTCTGGAAGACACATAGCCAGGGGATCATAATAAACATCTTGCATGTCTTATTCAGAAGGATCAACGTGCGACAGGCAGTGCATTTAATTACCATGCAAACAGATGTTGCGCGATAGGGATGATGGGTATTCATAATTTAAACGGACTAATTCCACCTTTGCTAAGACAGTCTCTGATTTGGAAAAAGTTTCGCTCGTGAGTGCGCCTGCACGCTCGAAATACACACTTTTGGTGATATAGTACAGCTCTTAATGCGATACAATGCTGTTTACACTTAGCGCGAACGGTCTAACATTCAAACTTTTACGACTGCTGTTACGCTACCGGAGCGCTCAGTGCGGCCGCCGCGTCATCGAGCATGCTTCTGTTGGCTCCCGTCCGTGCCAGCATTACAGACGCTGTCACTGTGCTGGTGTCCCTAAGTGATGTGATGATATATACTGTACCACGAAAACGGCTCAAAACGATCTGTGAGCATGAAAATGGTAGCATTAACCCCTTTTAGAGCATTTGAGGGATGGCAGGGGTGGGGTGCCGGGGGGGGGGGGATTACAAAAAGCGTTTTGAAAGTCGGCTTGCATAAAAAAATCTTATTTTCCGATAAACAGCATCTCATGTGCGCGTATGTGTGTGCGCGCGTACAACATCCACAGTAGTTTTGTCACTGGCAATTGCTGACTGGCAGCTTCCTCTTCACTTGAGTACCGGTGTTTTTCGGGGAGGGGGGGGGGGGAGGGGAATACCCTTAAATTCCAGCGCGACTGTAGTTTGACAATGCCAAGATGTCAAGACTCAACTTGACATTCACACCGAAACAGACGAGCAAACTTGGTTGGTTGGTTGGGGGTTTACGTCTTTCTCCACCGAGTTAGGATGGTGACATGTCAACAAGGAAGAGGACAGCACACATTTTTGGCTCCTAATCGGGATTCGAACTGACGACCCCAGCATTCAAAGTACAAGGCTGTACCAGCTCAGCTATCCCGGCCGGCTTCCAAAACGTGCAAAGAAAAAATATTAAGTAGGTGTTTAACGTCTGTTTCCACCACATAAGGGCGGTATCAAAGACGGGGCAACGAGAGCGAGCAAACAAAAAACCCCAAAACACACCAGTGAGGTCAAACAGGAAGACAAGTATAAGCTCACCGGCCAGGCACCACTCTGTTCGTGGTGTCTGATGTTCTCAGTATAAACTGCCAGACAAGTACTAGTAGTAATCAATGGACTTCGTGCTGATCCGATCAGCCAACCTGTCTCGTTCTATCAAACGGTTCGGCTTCTTCCTTCGACGGGCATGTCCGCCGGCGTCCATGCAGAAAACTGACCACAGTCATAAGCCCCAGGTCCGGGAACCCAAAAAAATGGTGATAGCTTTGTTCAGGGTTATCGAGCTCATGAATACCAAGTCGGGCCAGCCCCCCAAACGGCACTCGGTACCGATGAAAAGAAAAGCCACAAACCAAGACTTTGATTGGTGTTTTATAATTATTCCTAATCCTCCCCTGAAGTCTAGGTCATCGTAAAACAGCGCGGGCCCGAAGAGCTAAAATCCTTTAATTATACGTTGGTCCTTACTTGTCAAGGCCGGTGCCGCGGTGTGAAAGACGCACGAAGGACCAGTCAGTGGCGCAAGACACTAGCCTAAGACGTCCACGTCAACCCGAGTCATGCCCAGATGTGAGAAGACTACATGGTTATTGGTCTTGGTCACAATAGCCTCCTGTCAGGGTGCCTTTTGTCTGCGGTGCTGTGTCGGACACCGAACTGACCCGGCCCTGCCTTGGCCTGGGCTTCTCTGACCACCCCTTTAAAAGATCAGGGCGGGGGCGAACGGGGAGGGGGAACCGGGGGGAGGGGGAACCGGGGGATGGGGGGGGGGGGGGGTTGAAGGGACGCCCGATGACCGCCTGGAGAGGGGTCAGCCTATTGCGCCGCCGGGTTTGAAAGAAATGGAAGAATGTGTTTCCGGCTGCTCCTTCGCCATTTGCGTTGTCCCGAGTCGAGACGCGCTACTTCTGCAGCCCCAGTCATGTGACTCAACTGAACTTTTGGCAAAGTTCAAACAGAATTCATGTGAGGACAAGAGGAAAACAGTTGCATGGAAATGACCCGGCTCCATCCAAGGTCTTGCCGCCGCCCACGCCACCAACACCGCCAAAATAGACATGCCTCTCGCCGGCTTTGAACTCCCGCCTGAACTGATATCATGCGTATCCCCCCCCCCCCCAAAAAAAAAAAAAAAAAAACCAAAAAAACAACAACAACAAAACCCAAACAAACAACAACAACAAAATACCAACAGAACAAAACAACAATAACAACAAAATTAATTCATATCAATCCATCTAGCAGACTCTACAACTAACTTACTTGTCAAACAACTGCAAAAATTAATCTCACCACCGGGCACGTCAGTACAGTCCCCACACTCGAGTCATAATCGCAAAGGAAGTGCAACCAGTTCAGCAGGCAGTCCACATCAACAATGCTCACCTTAGACGTCAGTAAAAGTTCAAACGCAAACTCTGCGAATCTGTAAGCCCCCTCGTCAACTAAAAACGAAACAGAAAACGTTTAACAGATCATACAAGCACCTAAGTGCCAATTTCAATAAATTCAAAGGTTTAATTGGTCTTTACACAGGACTCTTGTAGCTCAGTTAGGACGGTCGGACATACAGCATATGCTGTTGTTGAATCGCGCCCGCAATCGCCCGATTTCGAAATCAGACGCTAATGCCAGGACGCACACAACAGCTCTGCCAAGCCGTTGCCCCCTGTCCCCATTCCTTTCTTTTGCAAGGAGTCATCACAGTGTACAAACGCAGCCCGTGCGCATCAAGAACGCTCGCATTTCGTGTGGCGAGGTTAATTCGACCGTAATTCTCTTTGCAAATGCGTCTGCGCCACTACCGACCTTTACAACGTTTCACCGTGCAGCAGTGCAGTGCACAATTATTTCTCCCTCCGTTAGAAGAAGGAAGAGGTACGGTTTGGGCACCTGTGAATTCACGCCTCAAAAAAAAAAGGAAAAAAAAAAAAAGGTCGGCATTCAGAACAAGCTGGGGACGTTCCCGGGCTTTCCGCTGGTTCTTTTGTGTGAAACTGCTAAATCGTGCTTTGTATGATAATGATAAGCTGTCTAGTTTTGCTTTGTTTTTGTTTTTTGTTTTTGTTTTTTCGCGTCCCCTCAGCACCGCATGCCCCACGCACTACTAGACGTCATTTACATCACACAATCAAGGGAAAAACAATCAAAGTTTCAAGCATATTCAGTCGAGGAAACGTCCGAAACAAAGAAGAGCAGGCGCGCAGGAGACGGCCGGTCAAATGAAGTCAACGTAGTGCAGCATAACACAACAAAAGCGGCGTTGAACACGCCCGAGTCAGCCAGCGTGCATAATGAAAAACATCTCTGTTTCATCAGCACTCAGTGAACATCGTCGATCTTTTGTATGAATGTTCTCGAACAAGCTCGACCAGGGCTCGAACCCACACTTCATCGCATTGGTGACGGCCGTTCAGGAGCGGCAGCGGCTAAATCCGACGCGCTACCTATTAGACCACCGCTCACCCCTGAATCGAAGTCCACAGGTGTTGTTTTCTGAATAAGATTTTTACTTACGAGCTCCTGCTATCTCCGTTTCGCACGCCTTCCTGTCCTGCATTGACTGGACAACACCTCGATCTACACTGGCCACAGGGTGGTCAAAGACCCCTGCACCATTTCATTCTGTCGTGTCCTTTTGTGACCTCGCCGCACTGACACACTTCCCAATGTCTATCTGCCATAAAGCATGAGAGAAAAGCCGATAACCCGCACGTCAGTAACCTATACAACTCACTTTGATCTTTATCAGTATTGTATGTTGGGAGTAAGCAGAATGTGACAGTGGTCACAATTTCCACCTTTCAAGTCGACCACAGTCTCACGTCAGAGTGTTTGTCTATGCGCGCCTAAATGGTGACTGATCCTTGATGTGAGTCCACTGCAAAGAAGGTCAGAGTATGGGATACCCTCGTTTTGCAGGGTGCTGCCTGACATGACCTCTTAGACCGATTGGCGTCTGTTCTGGACAAGGAGAGGTCACTCCAAACTAACTCATCTTGATACAGATACGCGTCTAGTGAACAAATTAACCCCTAGTTCACAATGTTGGCAACAGCTATCAACAACAAGAAGCAACAAGCTATCACCAGAATGACACCACGGTTAAAAATGGTCTGTTCAGTATGCACACAATTAAACTTCTGTCGAATTCCTTACCCGCTGAAAATACGAAAAACTGCAGAGCGACAAGTCGTCGTATTTCCCTGGTAGACAAAATTAATCAGATGAAATATGTTACGCTACAAATGCGCATGTTTCTACGTCAACCTCGTTGAACACCCAGGTCTGAAGAATTCCAACATGGCGGCTGCAGGTTCTTCTTTGTGACTGACGTGAAACTGACAACCTTCCATGCCCGGTCAGTAAGCCGGGTGACGTAGAATTAGAAACCTACTGGCGAGAAAGTCAACGTCACATCCGATGAATACAGCGATTGGTTGGCTGGTTTGGTATAACTTTAACGTACACCATATAAAGCGTGATATCAAAGACGGGACAAAGAGGAAATCGCAAGCAAAAATATTTCGCTCTCAATCGAAATTATTCGAACCAACAGCCCGAGCACTGACAAGTCCAATTCTCTACCATTCAGGTACCCGGGCTCCCCGATAAATATAGCGGTTTCCACTCTCAGTCACAAAATACCGACCAGTAATGAAATGCTCTGAAGATTACCTGAGTCCCGACTTCTTGAATCCCAGACACAGCTGGATGTACGCAGTAACAATGTGAGGAGACACTCCGACCCGATCGCTTCCAGTGCAAACCCTCGAGACAAAGTAAGATACTATCTTCCGCTCCCTCCGTCTTAACGGGTGATGTATGGGTGCAGAACTCTATAATTCCATCATCCATGCAGTATTAGATAAGCACGTGATATTAGATAACCAATCGTCGGACAGCCAGCCCCCAGCCATACATCATCTTACGCAGCAGAACTGTCACCAGATGCTCTCGTCAGATATCACTTAAGCCACGCTGCTGAAAAGATTTACTTATAATGTTCACGCTTCCAATGCAGCTTAAATAACGAGTGTCATAAGATCACAAGATGATTGTTTGTGCAGATCGAACGGCTGCGGGACGACTTCCGGTTGAGTGAACAGTTGCGGCAATTTATTTCGCATCATGAGCGTAATGTGTGGGGGAAAAATACCACAAAAAACCCCTCAGCAACTCGTACTAAATGATGTATATTTCCTGCAGTCGCTTTTCAATTTGTCTTTTTTTCCCCGCTTTGTTCTGTTACGGGCAGAGACTTCATGAAAATTTCAGTGTCTGTCTCTATACTTTAGGGTAAGAGCACACGTGAAGACACTGTGACACAATAAGAACGCAACACAGACTTCATGCAAATTTGTATTGTGATGGCATTGTGTATCTCTATATTTCTGGGCAAACCCACACGTAAAGACGTTGCCGCACACTAAAGGCGCGTCTTAACTATGGCGATCAACCCCGAAGAGCGAAGAAAAAACGCTTCGCTGGAAACATTTTGGGGCCTCGCAAAGAGATTTTGGGCTGTTCGGGCTTCGCTCAACATGTTATGCGATCAACCGCGATCAACCCCGAATGATTTCGCCAGACGCTATCTGATTGGCTGGTCCAGATTCGCCAGCTATCTGATTTCAAGATGGCGGAGGGTCGCGCTCGCACATTAGTAAGGATAGTGTACATTTGACTTACAATGTTACAGGTGAAGTAAGAATGCGAAATATCTGTATTTACTGCGTTTTTGCTTCGCATGCTAACGCCGTCTGCTCGCGTGGCCGCTCGCCGCGTCGTCACATGAGTACCGAGTCAACGTTCTAGTCGCTGATATTTCAGGCATCTATAACTTTCATGGCTCACTTGCGTCACTCTGATTACTGAGGTAGTGTAGAATTTTGATTTTGTTTGCTAAAATTGATGCAAAACCGCGACATTGTTGTTGGTATGACGTTTTTCTTCCGCCGTGTGCTGGTGACCGTCTGCTACGCCGGTGTACCGGCTCGTAACTGTCTGTCGGTTCAGTGGTTTCGTTGGTGATTATTTCGGTTTTGAATGCAATTCATGGTGCAGTTGGGTCACATTGATTAGTTCAGATAGTGCCCTTTTGAGTGCGTAAAGCCATGTTGTCGTGTAACCCCTTGATTTCCCTCAACAGCTACAGTTGCTACGAGACGCACTTCACTGGTTAAGGGCCCTTGCACACTGGCGTCATGCGACATTGTCCTGCCACGCGTGCAGCAAATTTTGTCGCGCATCTACGTATGCAACCCCTTGAAGCGCGAAGCGACAGACGTAGCACGATTGAAAAATTCTGTCGCGCGAGGATAGGAACTGTTCTATTCGGCGCGCTTGACGCGCGCGTGTAGCGTGGCTTCAGCCAATCAGAAGAGCCAGCCAGCAAGGGCTGAGTCGCCATCCTCTTTTCTTCCAAAATGGCGGAATTGCGCGAAGACGAAATGTTTCGCCTCATCGACCTGTATCGTGAACAGGAAAACCTCTACAATTTTCAGCTCGATTCATATCACAGTCGACGGGTATGCCGTTTTGTTGTGTCACTCTCCGCTGACTCACACTACGGTTAATACGTAAATGGAGTAAATAAAACGAGACACACTGACTGAACCGCCGTGTGTTGTCACTGCCGGGTCTCTCATCGTCTACGATATCATTCTACAGCAAAGCCGGGTTTGTTGTAGCTAAATTCTATCAAGTTATCGTGGCCTCGATCACCAGTCTCTATTCAGACTGCGAACAAGCAGCCTGAAGTTTATGATACGTTTTAGATCCCTAATTTCGCATTCCATCGCACACTCAGAAGCACTGACTCGTGGCGAGATCTCCTGACGCGGCGCGCGTTTAACTCCACGTGTGAGAGCCCAACTGTGCTTGAGGCACGCAAGGCGCGACACGCGTGGCGCGCGCGATGTAGCACCGACGCTAGTGTGCACCGGCCTTATATACAGGCTACGCGATACAGATGCAAATCTGGGGGAAAACGCTATATATTCCTCTTACACATAACACTGCAGATGACACCCTAGAAATGCTTTAAAATTCACCAAAAAATTCACAAAAATCAGGCAGCCATAGACTCATGCGTAGAAGAAATTTAAACAAATTCCAATATTCCGTTTTTTGGCAATGTTGGCAGCGACCACATACCCCCTCATTCCACGGTCGTCTGCTGGCTCCTGTGCCAGCCGCGCATGAATACAAATAGTCCACAAGCCAGCCTCATTTTTCCCTAATTTTACTATTACCTGGCATGAAACTTGTTTACAAAGCCAACAAAAAGCACCAGATTGCCATATTTTACTATGCACACAAATTTTAAAAGGGGCAAAGATTTTATACTATATTTAGCCGAGTTGTTACTACATGCCCCGGAAGCTAATACTATCACGTAGCCTGTAAACACCCCTTAAACTCATTTTTCTAGAAAGATAATTTGCCACTGCAAACCTCATCCATTTTCAAGATACACTGCCAAAGATTAGCTCTCAAAACTTCTTGGTTCTCTTACAGCAGCACTTTTACTGATCCAACCCATATATGAAAAGTCAAGCAGCAGAGGCACACTTTTTTCATGACTGCACAACTATTGAGACCACTAAAACACAAGTTCTTTTCAAATTATCAACTCAATTTTTTCACAGCAAGTAGCTACACATGTCCTGTGTGTAATGAACCTAACAAGATAACTTTTGGGCAGTTGATTATTTTTTGGTGCTTTTTTTCCTATACCACCCCTCAAAACTAGTCAGATTTCACAGCTGCGGGCTAACTGCTTCAGTTCCTGAACATAATCAAAATCATCTGGGATCTTCAAAATCAGCCAGTACAGTCTCTCAGGCCATGTTTACAGCATGCAATAGGTATTTTGAACCTACCCCCTTTGGAATCACCAAAACAGTTGCCACACTCACACCAAGTATGCAGCCAATCTACTGGCAGGTTTTTCCTAGTTGCCTAAGGAGAACAGCCTGTGTGCCAGCTGATTTCTCATGCAGACCATGAAACCTGCTGAAACCACTTTTAGGATAAGCATGCTGCTGCATCAACAGTAAAATGTGTGAGTATCTGTCCTTGGAACTGCACATGCTGCCCAAATATATAATAAAATGCATGAAATTTCACAAAAATGCACTGGAAATGGGGATGGGGGGGGGGGGGGAGAGGGGGGGGGGTTGGAAGGTGTAAAGGTGAGGGTTAGGGTTGCAGGTTAGGGTTACTAGGGTCAGGTTAGGGTTAAATGGTTAGTGCTGGGGTCACATGGGTTAGGAGTGAGAGAGGAGGTGGGGGAAAACAAGAGGGTAGGATGGGGTAGTGCCAAACTGAACTGACCAGAGCTCAGGCTTCATGGTGTTTGTGTGGACTGGTTGTGGGGTGGGGGTAACCGGGGGGGGGGGGTAATGGGGGTAATAGGGGGTAACGGGGGTGGGGTGGGGTGGGGTGGGGGGTGTGAATGGAGTTCTATACTGCTTATCATGTGAAAATTAGGAATTAGATGCCCAAACCCGAAATGGACAGATTTGCATTTTTGCCTCAAAAATCATCCTAAAATGTCAAAATTGGCGATTTTTAGGCAATTTCAAGGCAAAATTGAGAGTTTTTAGATTGGCCAAGCTCTGTATACAGGCTACGCGATACAGATGCAAATCTGGGGGAAAACGCTATATATTCCTCTTACACATAACGCTGCAGATGACACCCTAGAAATGCTTTAAAATTCACCAAAAAATTCACAAAAATCAGGCAGCCATAGACTCATGCGTAGAAGAAATTTAAACAAATTCCAATATTCCGTTTTTTGGCAATGTTGGCAGCGACCACATACCCCCTCATTCCACGGTCGTCTGCTGGCTCCTGTGCCAGCCGCGCATGAATACAAATAGTCCACAAGCCAGCCTCATTTTTCCCTAATTTTACTATTACCTGGCATGAAACTTGTTTACAAAGCCAACAAAAAGCACCAGATTGCCATATTTTACTATGCACACAAATTTTAAAAGGGGCAAAGATTTTATACTATATTTAGCCGAGTTGTTACTACATGCCCCGGAAGCTAATACTATCACGTAGCCAAAGCTCACAATCGGCGCCATTGCTATTTTCCTTCGGTCACATGTCACGAATGCTTGACGCCTAGTTAGTACGTGGAGGCCTCGCGGAACAAAGGCGAAGAAATTCGGATGTCATCGGCGAGGACCTCTTCGGCCATAGTTAAGACGCGCCTTAACTACAAGAATGCGACACACAAACTTTATGAGAAATTGCATCAAATGGTAGTGTCTGTGTCTATACTTCAGGGTAAGAGCACACGTGAAGACGCTGCGACACAATAAGAAGTGAACGCCACACAGACTTCATGAAAATTTGTATTGCAATGGTGGTGTGTATCTCTATACTTCAGGGCAAACCCACACGTAAACAGATTGCCACACGCTAACTACAAGAACGCGAAACAAATTTTATGAAAATTTGTATTGAAATGCGATTGTCGCTATTGTCTATACTTCAGGGTAAACACACACGTAACGACGCTGCAACACACTAACTACAAGAACGCGACACAGACTTTGTGCAAAAGTTGTATTGAAATGGTAGTGTCTGTCTGTATACCTTAGGATATGAGCACACGTGAAGACGCTGCGACGCAATATGAACGCGCCAGCGACTTTAAGAAAATTTGTATTGTGATGGCATTGTGTACCTCTATACTTCAGGGCAAACCTACACGTAAAGAGGTTGCCACACACTAACTACAAGAACGCGAATCAAATTTTATGGAAATTTGTACTGAAATGCGGTTGTCGCTATTGTTTATACTTCAGGGCAAACCTACACGTAAAGACGTTGCCACACACTAACTACAATAACGCGACAGCGGCTTTATGAGAACTTGCACTGTAATGGTATTGTGTATCTCTATACTTCGGGGCAAACACACACGTAAAGAAGTTGCGACACACTAACTACAAGAACGCGACAGAGACTTTTAGGAAAATTTGTATTGAAATGATACCGTCTATGCCTCTGTGTATGCGCACACGTAAAGAGGTTACGACACATTGTCTACAAAAACGCGACAGCGACCTTAAGAAAATTTGTATTGTAACGGTGTTGTGGTGTATCTCTATACTTCAGGGTAAGCAGACGTTGCGACACACTTAACTACAAGTACGCGATTACCAGCCATAATTCACACTACTGTTATAATATCCCCAGCACCGAATCAGTCATCCAGTGTGTTCGTGCCACGGCCACACGGCATGCACATTTGAGACATGTCCACCTACTGCTGGGATGCTTCCTGTGGGGGAAAAGCCTGTCTAGAACGGTCATCCGACTGTCCAGAGGTTTGGCGACAGAAATTCGGTACATGCACCACAGATCACGGCTCGAACTCTCGCTTCACCGGGATACACGACGGGGGGAGGGGGGAGGGGGCGTAATCAAAATGGACGACCTTTCTGTTGCCATTCGCAACGCTGGACTGTGTGTTGTTTTTTGTTGTTGTTTGCATTCAGTTCGTACAGACTGGAAATCAGTCTGCTTATCAGGTTTTTGCAGTTGACTCCATTCTTTTCTTTTGTACGGGCAGGGAAGAGGGGTGTGTGACCTATGTCAGAGGATAAACTTAGCAATATCGATGTTCTGCTCCTGGACGTACCTATCCGCACTCTGAAGCAGAATAAGATAAAATACACAAGAATACACGTAGAACACTTCAACAACTGCAGCACATCTCCCCCCTTACATTCACTGATCGTGAACCAAGCACACCGCCGGTGTTTCCTTTGACAGGTAGCACTGTCTTGGCAGAATGTGGACACGAGACTGTGGAACGATCCGTCACACGTCCGAAGGGACAGCTCCTTCTGTCCAACACCTCGTCTCCGACAATCCCGCTGTAAGTCATCTAGCATCCCCTTGTGGTCGCGCGACCTGCCAGCCAACGCTTACTTGCCGCAATGGCACTGACAAGCGACGGTGTGACGTATGCAACCTACTGCTGGACACAGGAGTCAGCGAGGGCACTCTGCCATTCCCGACTATTTATCAAGACACTGAGCAGAAGTTACAGGCTGGGAAATTGCTGAGGGGAAAAAAAAAAACCGACTGAAACCAAGGCTGGGGTGCAGAGGCAGCGCCCTGCTGGGGGAACACAGGGGCAATGTCCCATCTAAGAGATCAAATTTTAGCATTTCTAAAGGCATTTTGTAACCTGTCCCGGCACCCAAACGTAAATTACTGCCTTGATACTGACATGCAAGTGTTCGAAAATGAAAGACTGTCTCGTACGACATTACATGTATCATGATAGTGTGCGCACCCTTTTTCTTCCTTTATTTTCTTTGGCTGAAACCAAGATTTTTGTGGGCTGAAGGGATAGGAAATTTGGCTGAAAACTGCCAGATGACTGGAAATGCCCCAGCCTGAAGTTAGCGAAGTAAGCACCACAATACCCAGCTTCATGGTCAGGCTGTTTGTCGTTTCACGGGGGTGTAGTCGAAATGTCGAAACGCGAGTGGTTCTGGTGCTACGCCGCTCTAAATGCTGCGACGATGATCGCGCTCACGTAAAACCATATAATTATACATGTATATGTATGCTCATATGTGTATATATGCGGGAACATCGGGAAGTAAGTGAAGCTGAGAGCGCTCCCTAGATCTAGGAGACATGTGTGCTTTGTGTGCCATTGGACAAGTGTGCCTTGCCCTACATTGGCCACAAGCCACATAATTATGTACATACGAGCATATACATGCCTTTCCACTGTAGTACCGCGTTAGCCGAAGTCGTTGTCTGGGTGACAAACGACCCCTTCCTCAATTTCACGCCGAAAGACCGAACTCCTTTGTAAACACTCAAATTTGAAACTAGAAACACTCGATGCTACTGACTGGAAACACTTTGTCCTGGCGCTAGCATCGGAAGCGCTCGCGTCCAGTTTGGCTACACCCCCTGCGTTGTCACTCTAGAAACAGACAACATGGGATAATGCAGTCGCACTTAATTTAACGGCTTGTGCGCGTCCCAATTCAGTTCAGACGTCAGACGCAGTCAGGAAGGCAGTTATTTGTATTTAGGATTTTTACGTCTCTGGCAGAGACCGGTTTCAGCAAGATTAGACAGGAAAACTGCTGTTCGTTCGGGTTTTTTTTTTTATAACTGTCATGGATTTGTTTTATGTGGCTGGAAATACGCGTTGTATTCTGCAAACACAAACTAAAAAAAAAAAAAAAAAAAAAAACTTTGTAACTGTCTGCCTGTCTGTCTGTCTGTCTGTCTGCCTGCCTGTCTCTCTCTCTCTCTCTCTCTCTCTCTCTCTCTCTCACACACACACACACACACACACACACACACACACACACACACACACACACACACACACACACACACAAGCCCGCGCACGCTTTTCAGGGCATCGAGTGCGTGCCCACTACTTTTCTAAAATAAAATCATTTGTATTTAATTTAAACTGTATATGCAGTGCCCAAGGATTCACAGCGGGTTGTCGTGTAAGCACGCCTAGAGATTCTGTCTTCGTCTGGTAGCCCGGATGTTCTTGGGTCTTCCGAAATCTCTTACAGGGTTACCGGTAGGAAAGAGTATTAAAGAGTATTATTTAGTATTATTATTAAAGAGTATGTATCAAGCTGACAATACCGATGATGATGATGATGATGATGATGATGATCTGCAAAAATGTTCGTGTTTATAACGTAGGGTGCTTGTCGTGGAGTCTTTGGGATGGGGCGAGGGGGTGGATCGACCGTTGGGTCCGGAGAAAAACAATTATACAGAGAGAGAGAGAGAGAGAGAGAGAGAGAGAGAGAAAGAGAGAGAGAGACAGACAGACAGACAGAGAGGGAAATGTCTGAAGTAGGAAGTGCCTAAGAAATATGACAGCAAACCGTAATAAAATCTACAACGCAACACTAACAGCTGGCGACCTCCGCTACATGAATTTTCCACATCCCCCTGCTTCACTTTTCTCTTCCCGGATCTGAACAAAAGAAGACTCACGGAGGTTGAAAGAAGTGGGTGACAAGCATTCACAGGAAAGAAATGAGAGGATCTACGGTCAACTCTTCAAGCAAGAGCAGCCTGTACTTCCTGTAACAAAAATGTGAAGAAAAGAGGGGTGGGGGGGGGGATTACGACGAGCACACTCAGGGCAATGCAAACTACGTAACTATGGTAACTATGGTAGACTTCTCCTCGGCGCACATATCCATCTCTGCTGAAATGCTCACGGCGCCGCAGGGCTGGAGGACGAAGCAGTGAAAGCCTGCTGCCGCTAAGCGCTACTTTATGTGCAAACCTCCACCCTGCTATTCACTCTGGTGCGTGCGCCAGTATTTCTGTTTACCACGCCACCGGCCACAGCCTTCTCTTCTTCGAAAAATGGACGTGGGATTTTTAGCGTGCACACTTGATGTATGTGCGTGCGTGTGTACACGAAGGCGAGACAGGCACCGTAGACGAGTCTGCACATGGGTTTGACTCGATATAGTAAGGAAAAATCCCACCATATTCCTGCCCACCGGGGACTCGAACCAGGCAGCTCAGGATCCGAAGTCGGATGCCTTAACCACTAGACCAAATCCCCTGTCATGAATCTGAAGGACGCGTGTTGACGCTGATAGTTCTGACGTAAACATGGCAAGTATTCTCAGTGCTCCACTGACCCAAAGTCACACTTTTCAAACCGAAAGCTCTGTCCCCCCCCCCCCCCCCCCAAAAAAAAAAAAAAAAACCCTTCGCCACGGGGTGTAATCGAAATGGACGCGAGTGTTTCCGGTGCTACTCCGCTTCAAAAAGTTTCGACAAAGATTGCTCTCACGTACATCCACATGCTTGAAATATGAGCATGCATGCACGCATCCTGGTGTTGTAGCAACGCCTCGGTCAAACTCGTCTCGATGACAAAACGACCCCTTTCTCAGTTTCACACCGACAAACCGCAGTCCCTTGGAAACACATGGTGCTATTCAAATCTGAAAATGGAAACACTCGGTGCTAGTTTCGAAACGCTCGGTCTTGACGGTGCTACTCTTTAGAGCTGAGTAATACCGGAAACACTCGCGTCCATTTTTGACTACACCCCTGTGCCACCCCGCTTTTCTCCTTCCGGTATCCCCCTTGTTCCGACATTGATCTCACGCCCTCCAGCAAAAAGTCTGCGTGTCGTGTCTTCTGAGGTCGGTATCGTTTGTCATAAAGTTCCTGTCTCCTACAGACCTTCAGGGTGAGAATACACGTGCAGAAGGGCACGCGCCAAGAAAGAACAACTGAAACGCTGGGTACATCAGCCAGATTCTGATAATTCGACAATCTTTACCCCCCCCCCCAAAAAAAAAAAGAAAAAAAAAAGTGTGAGACCATCCACGCGTTTTGCAGCGCTAAGCATGTGCATGGTATACAGTTTTGATTTAAGTTGATTTCATGAGGTCATTTACTTTCATTCAAAGGTAGTCCCCATCCTTAAACTTTCTTCCACCAAGGTCGGCATGCCCCGCATAAATATTCACCTTCGCTGTCAAGTTTTAGAACAACGTCGACGACTTTTCAGCACCGAATCCCAATTACCCCCGTTAACCCCACACAAGCGTGACAGATTAGCATCAGCATCTCCACTGTTCAAAGTCCATTTTCCCTGAAAACTGAACGCGCATCATATCACGGTCGGGTGGGAAATGATTCGGAAGGTAGCTAGGGGGTGCCATTTCGATAGCATCCAAACTAGACGAAATCCCTAAACGACTCTTCCCCCAACAATGGTGCGATGGGCAGCGCCGTTCTAATGGTTGTAATGACGAAGGAGACGACCTCCAACGTGAAAAACACCGCGCTGGCAGTCCGCCAGCGTAGTTTCATAGCACACGACAATCCTGCCCATTTTCCCCTGTTAAACGCCTTCGGCCACGATAGTTGGTTGGTTGGCTGAGTGGTTGGCTGAGGGTTTCACATCTTTTTTTTTCACCGAATATGGGTGATAGCAAAGACGGGGCAATGTGGCGTAAGGACACAAATTGACCGTGAGGTCATGTTTGGTGTTTATTTGAGGTACCCTGTTTGGCAAGTATGCTAGTCTGTAGTGACTTTTGTTGTCATGAATAAGTGGGAGCCGGGGTGGCCGAATGGTAGAGCGCTGTTGTCATGAATAAAGCGTGATTTTCGTGATTTTTGTTTCATGTAGATCAAGGTGCATGCCAGGCGGTCACAAAAAGAGGCAAGCTGCCAGTGAAGCTGGGACTTTTCGCACAGAGGTGGGACACAAGTGAGGCAAGCGGATCTCTGTGAACTGCCTCTCTGGCCTTAACAGAAAGTAGATGTGCATTACTCGAGCGAGGCCAAGGAGAAAGGTGCTTGCCTTTGAATGGTCTGTTCATGGCAGTAATTGTTTCTAGATTGAAGTATTTTTAGGGGTGACTATGATGCCCGAGGCAAAGAGGGAATATATGGGCATTTTGAGGTCCTGTGTGTTTGTGTCCTTCGCCCTGTGGGGTCCGAGCAGGAATGTTGGTTGGCTGTACTTGTAGTTTAACGCCTTTTTTTCAATCAAGGAAACGTGATGTCAACCAGGAAAGGGCGTCACAAATTCAGTCTTCCTGCTAGGATTCGAACTCGCGACACTGATGATCCAACGCTCTATAAGCTCAGCCATACCGGTTGTCTGAGTAGCTAAACGCAAAAAAAAAAAAAAGGATGCTTCACGAGTACGAAACCAAGCCGGTCCGTTGCGTAAATGCAGCTGTTTCCATGCGATTCCTTGTAAAATTTATTTGCAGTACATAATTAACAAATGAAGCGTGCGCGTGCGTGCATGTGTGTGTGTGTGTGTGTGTGTGTGTGTGTGTGTGTGTGTGTGTGTGTGTGTGTGTGTGCTTTTTCCTTGTTGGGGGAGGGGGGGGGGGAATTTTCTGTCTGTTTATTTGGGGAACCGGTGTGACCGAATGGTAGAGCGTTGGACCTCCAATGCTCGGGTCGTGAGTTCGAACCCCGGCTGGGGCCAAATATTGTGCTGGCTTTTTCATCGTTGCCCCGTCTTTGATATCACCCGCATGTGGTGGAAAAGGACGTTAAACTCCTAAACATTCACCCACCCACCCCACCCCCACCCTGTCTGTTTATTTATTTTTATTTTTAATGTTTGGTTTCTTGTTGTGTTTTCGGTTTTTTGTGTGTTTTTGGCTTTTTTGTTTTTGTTTGGGGGTGTGGGGGGGGGGGGGTGGTCATACAAAAAAGCTTATGTGTTCACTTCCTTTATAGGAGTACATGTACCACACAGACACTTTAACACGACAGAAGACAGAATCTGAGTGCGTCAGGAAACCACGTTGCTACCCTCTAGATAAATGGAAACAGATAACAGCGGAAGCCCCCAGTCTCCATCCCCGCGACTTAATACCAGGAGACAGCCAAACGGAGAAATAATTGAAATGCGGCAAGACAGGCGAAATTTGGTCAATTGCAACAAAATGACCTGGCCGACCTTTGCGGTTCGCCAGCTGAATTTTGAGAGACTCCTCTCTCACAGTAACATGCGTATGTACGGTTCGCCTTTCGAGCAACCATTACACTCCTGTCACGTGACTCTTCTCAACACTGGCGGTTGGTCTAGTTTGGTTTGGTTTGGTTTATTTGCTTCCTTTTGTTTGCGGTTTTCATTTTGATACTGATATTGTTTTGTCTGTCAGCTTCCAAGTCTGAAAAAGAGGTGCTCGAGTCTGCCACTGCCACGTTCCGTTACTTTTTTTATATCAGACATCAGACTACTGTAATTGTTTGGTGTCGCTTTTGATTAGAGCACTTGTAAAAACGCCCCCACCCACCTCTCTCTCTCTCTCTCTCTCGGGGGAATACATGACAAATGGACCCAAATTGTGTTAGTGAAAACAAAGCACGACGTTTTTCCTTGACGGCTGTTCGTTTTTAGTTCAAGGGTGTCTCCGCATCGCGGTGATTAAATCGTCAGCCCGGGGTCGACGGAGACAACAAAGAACCCCACGACAAAGAATCCTAACAAGGCCAAGGACAGTCTGTGGTTATTCTATGTGGAGGGAAGTAGAGAAGTTCCAGTACACGTAGAACACTATCAGCTGCTTCCCATTGCTTTGGATTCGTAACAGGAGTGTGTGGGTTGTTAAACCGCAGTGTTGTCACCGGCTCAAGTAAGCACGAATAAGATGCTGAGCGCCCACGATAGTTGGTTGGTTGGCTGAGTGGTCGGCTGAGGGTTTCACATCTTTTTTTTTCCCCCCACCAAATATGGGTGATAGCAAAGACGAGGCAATGTGGCGTTAGGACACAAACTGGCCGTGAGGTCATGTTTGGTGTTTATTTGAGGTACCCTGTTTGGCAAGTGTGCTAGTCTGTAGTGACTTTTGTTGTTATGAAAAAGGGGGAGCCGGGGTGGCCGAGTGGTAGAGCGCTGTTGTCAAGAATAAAGCGTGATTCCCCTTGCTTTGGATTCGTAACAGGAGTGTGTGGGTTGTTAAACCGCAGTGTTGTCACCGGCTCAAGTAAGCACGAATAAGATGCTGAGCGCCCACGATAGTTGGTTGGTTGGCTGAGTGGTCGGCTGAGGGTTTCACATCTTTTTTTTCCCCCCCACCAAATATGGGTGATAGCAAAGACGAGGCAATGTGGCGTTAGGACACAAACTGGCCGTGAGGTCATGTTTGGTGTTTATTTGAGGTACCCTGTTTGGCAAGTGTGCTAGTCTGTAGTGACTTTTGTTGTTATGAAAAAGGGGGAGCCGGGGTGGCCGAGTGGTAGAGCGCTGTTGTCAAGAATAAAGCGTGATTCCCCTTGCTTTGGATTCGTAACAGGAGTGTGTGGGTTGTTAAACCGCAGTGTTGTCACCGGCTCAAGTAAGCACGAATAAGATGCTGAGCGCCCACGATAGTTGGTTGGTTGGCTGAGTGGTTGGCTGAGGGTTTCACATCTTTTTTTTTCCCCCACCAAATATGGGTGAGAGCAAAGACGAGGCAATGTGGCGTTAGGACACAAACTGGCCGTGAGGTCATGTTTGGTGTTTATTTGAGGTACCCTGTTTGGCAAGTGTGCTTGTCTGTAGTGACTTTTGTTGTTATAAAAAAGGGGGAGCCGGGGTGGCCGAGTGGTAGAGCGCTGTTGTCAAGAATAAAGCGTGATTCCCCTTGCTTTGAATTCGTAACAGGAGTGTGTGGGTTGTTAAACCGCAGTGTTGTCACCGGCTCAAGTAAGCACGAATAAGATGCTGAGCGCCCTTCTTGCGAACAAATCCCAATGCGTCTCTTACAAACTGATTGTAACTCAGACATAATACTGAAGCTCCGACGCACGACTGCATCATATTTTCTGCCAATAATCCTCCTAGAATGCCGCTGGCTAGCCTTCAATCGGCTAAAAGAGGAGACTGAAAAGCGCGCACATTAATGACCCGGTGGAATCTCTTTTTTACGATACTAATACGAAGACGTATTCGATTCAACATGGGTCTCTCGGATCAATAATTTATTCATGGGTCCCTAAGGGCGTACATCTTGCTACGTCACCGGCGGATTCAGAATGAGGGTTTCGGAGAGGGGGGAGGGGGCTCAGTCCAGTCCTTCAGGCTCCCACCAAGATTTTCCAGAGTAAACGTAGTATTCGAATCCTCAACACGTGTATTATTGTCATTTACATAGCAGTAATAGCATTGCAATCTCACGCTGGACTTAAAACTTCTTCAAATGCCAAGTGACAAAGTATCAGGAGACCACCACTTTGTATATTTTCTCTGGTAAATAATGGTGATGTCTGCAACCTCAGAATCTCCCGTACCACTACCATCTAAGCGCGCGCGCGCGCGCACGCACGCACGCACGCACACACACACACACACACACACACACACACACACACACACACACACACACACCCCCGAAAACCTCAGCGCCGAACACAAGGTCCGCCGCCCCAATGTCGTTTCAGGGAAATGTGGGAGGAACTAAGGGGAGGGGGGGGGAGAGGAGGGGGGGTGCCTCAAGCCCACTTCGACCCACTGCTACAATGGAAAGGTCAGTAACTGAGCAGGTCATTAACTTTGGAAAAGGGCACTATATATTTGAACAAACACATATATTACAAGCATGTGGTGCGACGGGTCAACTGATCTCAACTGATCTATTTAGAAATAAGCTTCTACTAAAACAAATGCGCAAACCAAAGGCAGGAGAATTCCACGAACAGCAGGAAACACACACACACAACAGTACAACACCTCCTACGAATGACGGTCCACACAGCGTACAAAAGGCCTAATAAATACTGTTTCAGTCAGTTGGCATGTGGACATGGATGATAGGTCAGACGAACTGGAGCGTAACTGCCTGCATGCTCCTACCCCGACATGCTTTACCTGGCCCTCCTGGTTGAATACACACATGTATACCACTACATGTACCACCACCACCCGGCTACGGGCGTAAAACTTTAAGATGCCACACACTATACAATGGAACGGGACTAGAAGTGGGAACCATGTGCGTTACCACCACCACGACCAGACCCATTCTAAACTGCAAGCGCTTGTTATACCTAGTGAATTCATAGACGAAGGGCGGCGGACCGGCGGAGTGGTCTAGCGGGTTGGTCCGCCGGCTTGCTTTCGTGCGAAGGTGTGTGGGTTTGACCCCGACCCGAGGCAAGAGTAAAAATGTGTACCTGCTCAGTCCAAAACGACGCCCGTTTCCTCTGGCTGTGTCAGCTGGATCTGTTAGTGTAACTTGTCCACCACATCAAATGCGACCGCCCTAGCAGTCTGACTCAGTGGACTGAACAATGTTCAACAGGGCCCGTATGTAAAAGTCGAGGTTAATTTAACCCACGGCTACGGGCCTAGCCCAGACTAGGGGAAAAAAAAACCCAAAGCAAAATTAAATTTTAAAAAAAGGAAGCAAAGAAAGGAAGAAAAGAATCCTTCTATAACGGCTCAGGCACCTTTCTGGAATGGGCCCGCTTCCCGATTTAAAACAATAAACAACAGAAAATTTTACCCTAGAGCTAGTTTAGTTCGAGGTTAGACTCTAACCCGGGGCTAAAAGCCCTAACCTCGACTATTACATACGGGCCCTGGACTGTTCATTTCGGGTGTCAGTCCCTTCCGCCTACAACTTACCCGACTTCCATAGATTAAGTCTATCTTTGGTCGTAGCAAACCTCCGTCGTCTTTCGTGCACAACTCTCAATGCTCGGGTCGTGAGTTCGAATCCCGCCGGCTGGGGCCAAATATTTGTGCTGGCCTTTTTTCTCGTTGGCCCGTCTTTGATATCACCCTTATGTGGTGGAAAAGGACGTTAAACTCCCAACCCCCCCCCCCCCCCCGACCCTTTCGTGGACAAAAACGCCTTTGCTCTCAAAACCACAACAACAACGAATTGACCATCAAAATGCATTATTCGTTTATCGAATGGACGCACACCTTGGGCAGTGACGGGCGGAAAGCATTACAAGTGACATACTCTACTACACGTTACAGCAAAGACTTGGGAGAGATGGCTATAGTACATCTCACCCACCATACATGCAAATCACTATCAAGTGGCCGATGCTGGGGCAGAGGTAACTGGCCGGTAGCCAGGGAGGCGGGAGAGGGCAAGGTCGTTATGACCTAAACCTCTACCCCCACATCGCCCCTCCACCACCGCCAACCCCCTCATACCACAACCTCCCTTCCCCCTCCCATTCCACCCAAGGATGGACACAGGCGCCATCAAGCTGCCCAACGGTCCCTCAGCACCGCAAACATTTCAACAACTGGCTGATGGGCTGCCTGGAATAGTTGTAACTTTTTGCCAGCCGACTGGCCAGTGGCCGCGGTGGCTATTCATAGATAACTGGCCGTAGAGTACCGATGAACGGGGGTGATTATACGGAGCGGCGGACAGTTCGGCCGTTTCATGCTTTGCGTCGAACAGCAACGGAAGAAAGACAACTAGACTGAGAGTGAGAGAGGTGAGATAGAGACGGGTAAAGGAAACAGAAAAGCACAAACCACAGAAACTCGCGCGCGTACAAGAGAACTACATAACACACACACACACACACACACACACACACACACACACACACACACACAGAGAGAGAGAGAGAGAGAGAGACAGAGGTTTCAGGGCTTAAAGCCGCGCAAGGGCCACTAAGACTAATTCGCGGCTGGAGAGAGAGAGAGAGAGAAAGAGAGAGAGAGGGAGAGAGAGAGAGAGAGAGAGAGAAACCCAGCAACAATTACAACAAAGGACAAGAGGAGTAAGTGCTAGCAAAGAAATAAATCAAAACAAGTCACTACAAATAAATACGTAAAATTTTATACAAGATGTGCTACCCTGAAGTAACTAACAACAAGAAGTGAAAGAAGGAAATATTTGGGGAAAGGATGTCTGACCACCATGCACCGCAGAGTTTCCGTTTGTTCCCCCCCCCCCCCCCCCCCGGACTGACGTGTCTTCAGACGTTGTTTGCTTATATTCGCATCATACTGATAAGATATCGTATCATGTATTTTAATCGTCCAGGCCTGTCCAAGGTACCGGAAACAATGATGAATATTGATTTAACGGAGCAAACTCGACCTTTCTCGCTCGCTCGCGTGTGGATGCGTGCGCGCATGTGTGTGTGTGTGTGTGTGTGTGTGTGTGTGTGTGTGTGTGTGTGTGTGTGTGTGTGTGTGTGAGGGAGAAGCTACGGACAAACGTTTGAGCCAGACTTCCGAAACAACAACGACAAAAAGAAATGGACAAGTTCAGAAGATGGCGTGTTCGTTGCGCCAAAACTGCCCTAAAACGTATTACTGTGTTTCAGTTTGCTGGCCGGCTGCACAGCCTGTTAACAAGCAGTCGCAGACGACAAAACCATCAAAATTCACATGTGATCATCGCTGCTCAAGGCAGCAATAAACGCATCAGCTCATGCTGAGAGGCGTCAGGCAAACTAATGTTAATACAGAGGAGAGGGTACCCTCAACTCAATTCTTCACGCCAACACCACTTCAGCAAAACTGCCTGCAAATGGCAGCGGCCAATGCAATTGCCTGTTTGGGGAAGCCGCTAAACTGATGCATCAACGATCACTGGCCTGTCCACAATCGAATTTGTCACAGCCGCTAACAGTATTAAACTGACCCGCAGTGGACCCGCGGCACCGCCATCCTCCGAGTGCCCCCCCCCCTCCCCACCCCCTTCCTCCCCACCACCACCCTGTCCCCTAATCCACTTTTTCTATCTCTCTCTCTCTCTCTCTCTCTATTCCCTCCCCTCCATCTGCGACTCCCTCTGTCCCTCCCCGTTCCATTATTCGCCCCCTCCCTCTAGGCTGAAAATCCCTGGGTGTTAAATACAGGTCTCCGTGTATGCTATAATAAATGAAAATGCATGATAATGGAAGCGGAGGGGAAAGGCAGGAGTGTGTGTGTGGGAGGGGGGGGGGGTGGGGGTGGGAGGCAATGGGTCGCTGGGTTTTTCCCTGCTTCCTGGCCACTTCTTAGGGTGTAAGAATTAAACTTGATCACTCGATCCGTTGTCTTCATGCAAATATTATTTGCAAGCAATCCTCCGTCATAGTTGGACGACTTTCTTATTCTTTAAAGAAGGGAAGAAAAAAGAAACGAAAAACAAAACTTCTACTTCTTCAACGTATATATCTTGAGCGACACCTTGTGACCCTCTGCTTTAATTACATTTCGTTTCTTTTGTTGGGGTGAACAATAATAATAATAATAATAAAGGGTATTTGTGGCGCCCCATCTCGCAAGAGCTCAGGGCGCGTACATAAACATAACATAAAAACAGCGTATATAAAAATATATAACTTACAAAACACACACACACACACACACACACACTGATTGTTTTTTGCAGGTGGCATGCAGAGATGGAGGGGGGGGGGGTTGGTTCTACTGCCTGGAGAAAAGATGTGATTTAAGTTTAGATTTAAAGACTGCTAACGACTGAGCATGGCGGATGTGAGAGGGGAGGCCGTTCCAAACCACAGGACCAATGTATGAAAAAGCACGCTGGCCCTGAAACTTTTTCCGGCGGATGGGAATACAATTCGTCATGCTAGGGCAGCTTACCTGCAACGATTGAAACGTCTGTTCCCAATGCTTAGAGGTTTATTACATTCTCGATCAAAAGTATCACTTTAAGGAGGAAAGACAGAAACAAATCTACTTCTCCAACGTACGGTATGCATATCAGGGCAAACCCTTAGGCCCCTCCACTTCTATTACACCACACATTTCCTTTCTTTTGTCGTTGCAGGTAGAGGTTGCTGTTGTTGGGTGCCTTTTCTACTGATAAGAACAGACAAGTGTTCTTTGCGTGGTGAAATGCGTGGTCCCGATCTCTGTAAAACATCTACCTGATCAACGCAGACAGTGCGATGGTACTGGAACAGGTATGGAGTCCACGATGCGATTTACCCACAAGCATTCCGAATTTCGGAATTCTATTCACACCGGTTCCCGCGGTCCAGGGTTTCATTCAGTGCCCCCCAAATAGACGCTAGATTACAAACACGGGTAGATTTTCACCCCCTAGTTCAACCCAAGCGTGGCCATGAATGGCATGCCGGCCTCACAAAGCCGAGTGGACCGACCGCAGGCTGGACAAGGTAGGACAGAGCCGCCGGGCCCACCCTGTTTGACAAAGCCTACCTGTCAGACCAAAAGCCAACCTCTGGCCAACACAGGAAGTCAGAGCAAGCCACTGATGCTGGCCATCCAACACCAAGCACAATTATCGGCCTACACCTCCTCCACCAAAGTTATCCGGCTCTATGACATGGGGTCAGCTTGACCCAAAGATAACAATTTCAGCGTGACGGGATCGGGGGGGGGGGGGGGGGAGACAGAAAATGTGTACAGACGGCCGATCAAAGTGTACTGACTTTAGCCCGTGCGTTGAGAGAGAGAGATAACAACAAACAAAAATTTCTGCTGCACGACCATTCTCCATGCTGATCCATTCAGTTACACCACTGCCTAGCAAAGTGTTTTAAGTGATTTGTTGTTTCGGGTTTTCATATCCTTATTCATCATTAAAAATGGAGCAACCAGTAAAAAAAAAAAAAAAATGCCAGTACAATTTTTATGGCTCCCAGCCAAGATTTAAACTCACGACCTGAGCAGTGAAAGTCCAATACTGTACCCCCGCTTAACCGTCCCCGTGTGAAATGCAATAACTGTCTTTACTTACTGAGAACAAGAGGGTTTCTTATAAACGTGCAGAATTCCATTTCGTGTTGTACACTTAAGGTGCCTGTGTGGAGTCAAGATCTGTGCTGGCGATGGCATTTCCACTCCTGACTACTGAAAAGCCCATCAAAGTTGGCAACACATAGGGGTCTTGGTATGCTGCAGTCCGCCTTTATCTGTTGCCAAGAGGGATTTGGCTCCGACTACTCCAGCTATCAGACCATCACTGTTTCTCTTGAACATGCCCGGGTGCCATCATCCCTCCTCCCCACCAGACATTTCATTACAATAGTTACGTTCACAAACCTAGGATCTACACTGGTCATAGTGCTTCACACCCCTCTTCTATGAAACTGTTCAAATCATTAAAACTTAAACAAAACAGAATCATCCTATCGACTGCATGTTCAAAGTTAGTTCTCTTAACATCAGAGCCGGCCAATCATGGGGCCAACAGCAACAGTGACTGATTGGGAGGGGGGCACACCTGCACTGGTGAGGTCTAAGGCAAAATCAAAAGAAACGAAAAGAAAACTGCAAAACAAAAGAAAACTGCAAAACAAAACAAAGAGAGAGAGAGAGCGCACTCAAATTTTTTTTCCTGAAAAAGGCTTTTTACAAGCAGCTGAAAAATACATCATCATATGAATAAAGAGACAGGATGACACAGTCTCTTCCTTTTTAACGTCCGAAAGTCAGCCTGTCTCAGTGTCTGGCCACGCACATAACCTGCTGTGTTAACTGGAACACACACATGGAGCCAGCAAAATAGATGGTTAGACCAGGCTGACATCACCTTGTGCGGTCTACATATCTCACTACAAGTACAACAGCTTTCCCGCCCATTAGGGGAACAGCTCAACTGTCCAGTACCACCATTAAAACACTATTTGCATTGTGGACTGGCGCCCTCGTACAATATACAGTCGGGAAAGTGGGGAAGTATTGCTTAGTGATCAATCCAATTCAGGTAGACACTAAGTGAATAACACTTGGCATGTACTGATCTTTATCCGGACGGTGGGTAATTGTCAAGGTGACAAACGTCAGTCTTCTTTTGTGACATACAATTTACTGTGGATCATTATACCTGCAACCTTCTCTCTGCGCTTTGTACAATTAATTAGTATTTTCCTTTCCATTAACTGAGGCTTTATGAATACGAAAGTTTATCCATTTTTTGGTTGTTGTTGTCTTTGACATGTGTACATAACACGTTTTTGTACATGTCTCTGCTGTTGTCAAGCAGGCGTGGAATTATATTCTTAAAAAATAAATGCAACAAACAATTAAAAAATTTAAAAAATAACAGCATTAGTGTCAAAGTGTCAGAATTTACCGCTGTCTCCTTTCTGGAACTACACATTTACTTGTTAAAGGCACTGATATGTGGCTATTCACATACTGTATGATACAATACAGATGTTCTCTTTTTTTTATACCTTTGCAGACAAAAAAAAAACAAAAACAAAAAAAACCCAACCAGGACCTCACATAAATAATGGGCTAGGCATGCAAATACATGTATATATATGCATGAAGGAAATTTTCACAAGACGGGAGGGAAGCAGACAAGTTACTACATCATGGAAGAAATTACATCATCCATAATGAGAATAAACTTCATTGTTGATTGGTTGCCTGGTTTTTCCCCCTTTTTTTTTTAAATTACACTTACAGGATTCAGCCTGATCAAAAATTATCAGGGGCCAGTTGACCCATCCTCTAGATTTTAATGGGCCAGCTTTTGACAGCATAAAATTTGCTTTCACAGGAACTGTTAAAAAACTTGAGATGTAAACACCTGTACATGCAGTGTTTTAAAAACTCTTTAGTCTTACGCCATTGGAACCAAATAAGCTGTTTCTTAATCCCCTCTTTCGTGTGTGTGTGTGTGTGTGTGTGTGTGTGTGTGTGTGTGTGTGTGTGTTCATTATCGTGTGTTCAAATTTCATACACAAAACATCTCACCTCCTCCACCCCCCTCTCCCCCCCCCCCCAAAAAAAAACCCAAAAAACCCAAGAAACAAACAACAAAATAATAATGATAAAATTAAAAAAATTAAAAAGCTTGACCAGTTAGACTTCATCAGTGGAAGGTTTTCTTTTCACTTAAAGGCCCTGCACAACCATGGCTTCTTCTTTTTCATTCATCGCTGGTTTTTGTTTGGGGCTTTTTGGCAGGGCGCTTGCTTCACTCACTTATTTCATTATTATTTTATTTATTTATTTATTTATTTATTTTTTTTGGGGGGGGGGGGGGGGGGGGGGGGGTGGAATTTAGATAAAATATTATAGTGAACATTAACCATTATCTGATTAAAAAGTTAGTCCCAAAAAAACGTGCTGTTTAAATAAAACACAATCTTCAATTCACTATAATCAATTAAGTCATTAATCATGCAACTAATTTTAATGTGAAATATGCTCTGATAATTAGAAAAACAAACTGAAATAAAGGACAGATCCTCCGGAATTTTTCCTAAACCTAAATCCATCAGGCAAGTGTAGAACACGAGCTATATATATTGGAGAGATGCAACCCTCTTCCCGTTACGGCAAACCAACCAGCATGTACACACTCTGGGCAAACTAGTGTACAGATCTGTGACTGTATTGTAAGATGTCGCCCTTTCAACAGTTGTTACTGTAACACATGTAGTAAATTCTGTTAGTAAGCCTACTAAAAACATTCCTGCAAAAAATGTGATCCAAGAGCACACAAGAATCATAACAACATGAGTGATTACACAGTCATGTGTTTCGGACACTTTAGTACAAGCGTGCGAGGGAAGGCAACAATAATATGCCCTCGGCAAGATGTTAGACTGACTACGCTGTTCAAGGCAGCTAACCTCGAACGTCCCCGCCCACCCTCCGCCGCTTACTACTGGCCACCACGCAAGAGGGGTTCAACAAAGAGATCCTAGTCATACAGACAAGGATGTTGGGTAATCGTTGCGTCACTCACCGCGGTAAATTCAACGGTTGGTTGATGTGGTTGCCTCTCTTGCCCTCTTGTCCCAGCATGCGAGCCAACTCAGGCCACTGTAATCGTTCTACTTCCGCACCCCCCAAAAAGTAGTCCACGAAAACTAGGACAAGAATGTTAGGAAATGTCTCTCATGTGCACCAAACGTTTGATTGAAAACGAAATCTTGTGTTTTTATGTTCAAAGAACGGCAGTTTCTTCCCGATTGTACGCATGAGCACATCCATCTGATGGCTGAGACTGTTACATAACATTTTGACCCACTTGTCAATCATTCCGCAAGGTCATACTAACCTACTTTGGGCGTATTTTATTGGTCGGCTGGCTGAATGAACGACTTCTTCTGTTGATGCGTTTGGCTGCGAGGTCCATGGCATACAACTTTCAGTCAGCGAAGGTCTCGTTGTCGGCGCTGTTACCTCCCTTGTTTTTCCAAACGCTCAATCACGTGTGTGGGGCGTTTTAAGGAACTACATGTAATTCATTCATACTAATTCAACCCTCCTACCACCACCACCACACCCCCACCCAGCCTAGTACTGACCAACCCTATTCCGGGTCCGTCGATAACTCTAGGTTACAGACATCCCCGTACCGGGGGCCGTAACGTTAACACTAGGCAACGTTACGGCCCCCGGTACGGGGATGGGTTACAGACGGGCCCCGGCTGAACAGGGTTGAGTATTGACTGATTCCCTAGGCTAGATACATCTCTATTCTAGTTGAGAAACAACTTTATGGAATGGCCAGGGCAGATTTCGCTGCGCGCAGCAGCAAATTTCAGTGATAAGAAGCAAGACAGACAATACATAGGCCTACTCAGTTTCGCGCACGCGGCAGTGACGTAACGAAATCTGCGTTAATAGACACCTCGCGTGCGTTCTTTTTGGCGGGAGTTGTGACTGAGACGTGTGTGTGTGGGGGGGGGGGGGGTGGGGGGGGTGTAAACTGATGATGGCTATCCTCGTTGGAGGGCTTTTTACTTTGAGATAAAATGGGCAGTCATATGCTCCAGACTTACATTTCACGATTTTTGTTCCGTACCGCCTTAGCTTACTAATAGAAGAGCCTTTCACCGCCCATTTGAAGAAATCGGTCATGTTTCGTATTTTTACGAAAAAAAAAAAAAAAATGTTCAAATGGCTTCATTTTCTGCACTTGGGAAGATCATCCAATTATACTGACTGTATTCGTACGTAGCACAGCTCTGTAGCTCTGACAGGTTTTGTGTAAAAAAAAAATTTCCGAGGTAGGGGTGGTTTGTATATAAGGCCAAATATCTAGACTATGAAAAGACTCCTTCAAATTACTCATCATTACAGCATTTTTGTCACATGTGAAAACTGCACATACGACACTGAGGAACTACTGCACTATATAGCTTTTGTATTAAGAATAACAGGGCTTTTACAACATATTTTTTCAAGTTTCTGCGAGAAGCGCCGATCAAAATTTTAAAGTTCCAATTTTGCAATTTCGTAAGTACAACCGCCCAAGGCATTTAAGTCCACGTTTCACCAGCTCTCTAGATCTTCCAGATTTTATGTAAAAATTAATTTCGTCACGGAAGTCACAAAGTGGAAGTCACAAAGCCGTGGAAGTCACAAAGCCAACAGGGAAATCACAAGACATCTCTCTCTCTCTCCCTCCCCCCCCCCCGGCCCACCCACCCCCCAACCCAGTCACGTGGCTAATCGATCGTAGCGGATCTAGTGTCAATGGTAGGACTTGATCAAGAGGGGAGAACCGGCAACAATAACAACAAAACAGACAAAACAACATTGGCCGCGGGAGAACTGAACAACTTTGTAGGACGGGGCCGTTCCTCCTTGTTCATCGATACTGTGACAATCATTCAGCCTTGACTGAAACTTTTCTATACGCATTTGAAACAGTTTGCTGCAGATCAAAATGACTCGATATAGTTAGTTCAATTTGCGGTGATGCATGACATGATTACTGATGAGCGAAACTATGATTACTGACGCGTCAAGTTGTAGATCAGTCATACTGAATAATAGCCTGGCGGTATTTACTGAACAATCCAATCAGTAGAGGCGATATGCATGTGACACTGAGAATGTTTAAAGTTTGTTTTTGTTTTGTGTTTTAATCTGGAACTTGATTTTTCCTATATGATAATCATATCTCATAACAAATCGGAGTGAATGTTTCCACAAATCACTTCCGGTAACAGCCTCTTTGACGACATCCTATATCTTGTTAGTCGTTGTCGTTGAGTGCTTCCAGGGTCTTTGGCTAGAGATGATGACACTGACAACTGCTGGTTTTTTTTTGTTTGTTTGTTGTTGTTGTTGTTTTTGCGGGGAAAACAAAAACAAACTTTTTTTCCGATTTCTCTGCAGAAAAAGTTGAATTTTGTCATTTCCGTTGATGCTGAAAAACGAACTTTTGTTTTTGTCTGCCGAATAACAGGGTCATCGATTTTTCTGAAGAAAAACTGACAGTTTGTCATCTGCCAGTGATACTTTGGAACCCAACCCCACCCGTCAGCATCAAGTTGAGTTTCAGTTAGTGTCTGTTTCAGTTCAATTGTCGGACAGAGCTGAATGTTCGCGTGCTTCACATTCTAAGAAAGATGTTGGGTAGTGTGGTTATCTGCTTGTCTGCTTGCGTTTGTGACGCACACCACTGGTTACTTTAAACTCAAATTAGAGTCATTATTATTTTGATACATCTGTATCCTCTGCGCCACCGGGGCCAGCACAAGAGTGAATGCGTAACAGAAAGCCTGCGCAGGCGCAGTTCGATGTTCCGGTGTCCCATGTGCTGTGCTGAATTTCGTCAGTGACCCCTACTACGAACAAAAATCATGGCACAGAGGTTGTTTAGCGGCCTAGGAAAACTTGGCGTCGGCCTTGCAGTCGTTGGAGGTGTTGTTCAGAGTGCCTTGTACAATGGTAAGTTTTGGTTCGAAGTTATAGGGGAGTTTGTTGCATGGGTGGGAGACCATCACCCATGATCTGCAGCCGGCAATGTCAAGGCAATCGTTTTGCAACTTCTTCAATTCCAAAAACAAAATTCTAACATTCACTGACATTGCTAATGCGAGTAGCGCTTCTGACCTGTGACTGTCGTAGACAGGTTATTAGCTTAATTGTCGCCAAGTATAAATCTTTACAGAATCAGAAGTGTGTGTGTGTGTGTGCGAGAAGTACGTACTGGGTACACACACACAGACGTAATAATGTATTTAACAATTAAGATTCTCACGTTGTCAGCTTCTGATTTTTCCGCGTCAGTGAATGCACATGATCAGTGTGTGTATAGCACGGTAACACAGTCAGTGGTACATGTATTGCATTGTGCAAGCTCCATAGTTTGTACACACGTAAAGACCAGCATTCTCAATGTAGGTACATGTATTGCCAGGTCTCATTACTGTGTAACTGTATCTTTCAGTTGATGGAGGGCACAGAGCTGTCATATTTGACCGCTTCAGAGGAGTGCAAGAGGGAGCAGTTGGAGAGGGCACACACTTTCTAATTCCCTGGGTGCAGAAACCTATCATCTTTGATGTTCGAGCAAGACCACGAAATGTGCCAGTGGTTACAGGCAGCAAAGGTATCACAATCATGATGTTTATGGTATTGAGAAGAATATGGACTCTACTTTGACTAGGTAGTACAAGTGTGCGTCACATATATTGGTGAAGTAATAATAACAACAAAACACATTTATTACAACCTGTGCTCCCGCATTTGCAATGATTTTATTCCCATATTCAGATTGATATTGTTGGTGTTTTTAAATTGCTGAATTTACTTGTATTGTTAAATATACTTGTACTGTCTGCAGTGATAGGGAAGGCCCATTTGTTCTAATTACAGCGATCGTCAAATGCGCTCGCCCACTCGCTTTCGCTACCAAATTTACCGTCGGGCGAGTGAAAGCTCCGGTAGTGGTAGCCCGAATGGCGAGCAGGAATTCTGAGATGAATCAGAACCTAGCAGCCACTCCGGCTCCCAGAATTTTTTTTCGGGCTACCAGTTTTGTTCAGGGCGGTAGCCTGAATGGCTACCATGGTCCTGACACATTTGACGATCGCTGTAATTACTGCACTCACTACTGGTGGTATATATCACAGGGGACAGGGGATTTGGTGTAGTGGTTAAGGCATCTGACTTAGGATCCTGAGTGGCCTGGTTAGAGTCCCTGGTGGGCAGGAATATGGTGGGATTTTTCCTTACCATATTGAGTCAAGTATGCAGACTCATTTACGGTGTCTGTCTCGCCTTCGTGTATACACGCACGCACATACATCAAGTGTGCACACTAAAAATCCCACGTTCATCTTTCGAAGAAGAGTAGGCTGTGGCCAGTGTCGTGGTAAACAGAAGTATACCATACCATATCATATCAGCAGTTTGCCATTTGACTGATTGTCTTAAATTTCCGAAAACCTTTTCCCTCCAGATTTGCAGAATGTCAACATCACTCTGAGAATCCTGTTCAGGCCCCAGGTGCCAATGCTGTCTAAGATCTACACCAACCTTGGCATTGATTATGATGAGAGAGTTTTACCATCCATCACCCAAGAAGTCTTGAAAGCCGTTGTGGTAATTATTGTTGCTGTTTGACTTTATGGCCAGTATAAGCCAGTTAGGCATAAACTCTGATGGCTGTTGCTGCCATTATGGGTTGAATTATGCACAAGCAATTTTACACCGTCAGCTTTACTTACTTCCCCTATATTTGTTGTGACCAGTGTGTCTTGTGGTTGCCAAAGTTTCTGTGCTTATTCATCCACTGTTTTCTTTTGTTTGGTGCAGGCCCAGTTTGATGCCAGTGAGCTGATCACACAGAGAGAAATTGTCTCCCAGAAAGTGAGCGAGGAGTTGACTGACCGTGCCCTACAGTTTGGACTTATTTTGGATGATATTTCCTTGGTAAGAGTGCTTAGGAACATGCGTGCGAGTATGCGTGTGTTTGGAGCAGAAAGTTGCATTCTGCATTCTCTGCAGATACAAACATGCACCTTAGAACCGCACATTTATCAAGCTATCTGTAGGGTGATGTTTTATGAAACTTGTGCTCTGAAGGCAATGCTCTGCAGTGAAATCTATTTTCCAAGTTATACAGCTGAAGGACCTGAAAGTTTGTATGATACACCATGGCAAGTTTCTTAATTATGAAATATCAATAAAAACATGCTTTGTCATGCGGTTACCATGGAAACGGCTAAACTGTCGGCCATCTTGGAAACTCTTAGGAATGACTTTTCTACTCCACAAATTATCTTTGAGGTCTGATTTTTTTTGTAATTAGATTTAACATATAATGTACTACATACTGTCAACAGCTTTTTAGGATAGAGTTACTGGTTGATTTTTTATGAATTTTTTCCCACTTTGTTGACAAAAACAAAGCGTAATCCAATTTCAACATCAGATTTCTGCATTTACGGTTAACAAACCACAAAAAGCTGTTGACAGTATGTAGATAACTCATTTGTATTTAAGCATACCAAATTTGAAGACAATCAGACCACTCACTCCTTCAATACTGTATACTTGATTGAAAAAAATGACAAAATTCGCAAAACTGAGAAAACGACGATTAAAGTTCAAACAGTGTGTTTCTTCAAACAGTGTGTTTCTGTCCAATATGTCCCCTTGCAGGCTGTTTCAGCACACCTAGCTGTTCAAAACTGGCCTGCAGCATATGCAGACACATTACAGTGCTCAAAAATGACTTCAACTAGAAAATGAAAAAAAATGACAAAACCATTGATTTCAAGTACAGAGCATTGCCTGAAGTCATTGAAGCGTGCTTTCCACATGCTGCCATGTTGGCATGTGCCTATCTAATCTCTTCCAGGGCTGACACTTGGAAGGCATACCATTTGCAGGTATTGATGGAGAGCATTATTATGCGGGATTGTCATTACTGTATAATTAAGGAAGGTCATGCATGCATATGAGTTAGGGTTGGTTTGTTTTTTTAATATGTTTACCATTGATGTTCTCTGTTCATTTGCAGACTCACCTGACATTTGGCCGAGAATTCACAGAGGCGGTAGAGATGAAGCAGGTGGCACAACAGGAAGCTGAAAGAGCAAGATTCGTTGTGGAAAAGGTAGAATTACCATTCTCAGTTCAGCCTCTGATGAGTGTACATGGACGTGATAGTGAGACAAGAGAGAAGCTTTAGAACTAGAAGTGAACAAAATGTAGTTTCGCGCGTACACTTTTATGGTTCAGAATTTGCAACGTAAAATCTGTATAACACATGCAACCTTGTCCTGGAGTGTTGGTTTTCCATTCACCAATTGTGGTGCAACATTCAGCTGTTTTTGTTCTTGGAAGGTCTTGGGCACCGAACCCAAAATCTTGAGGGGCCTCCTGCTGGTTCTAAAGCCAAAGGCTGCAGTAAGAAACTGAAGAATATTTTTCAGTGTTCTGATAAGGGGGGATCGGTCAAATATGACTTTGCTACCCACTAGCAGTGGTGACAGTTGTATGGTTAGTCACCACAATGCTTAAAATGATTCCATTAATTCAAATCATTCGTCTCTGGACTAGGGTCATTCATGCCAGAATAATACATGAATAATGCAAGACTACCTCCATTCGATTTCATGTTGGTTTTTGTGTGTGTGTGTGTGTGATTACAGGCAGAGCAGCAAAAGAAGGCAGCTGTTATCTCAGCAGAGGGTGACTCAGTAGCAGCAGATCTGTTGGCTAAAGCATTTGGAGATGCTGGTGAGGGCTTGGTTGAGCTGCGTAAGCTGGAAGCTGCAGAGGACATCGCCTATCAGTTGTCTCGCTCTCGCAATGTCGCCTACCTTCCCCAGGGCCAGCAGACACTCCTTTCTCTGCCGCAGTAATCTTACTAACATGTTTGAAACTTTCAGGAACGGACTTTACATGCTATTTGCACAGCAGTTGCAATTAATGTATACCAGACTATATGGGGGGGGGGGGGGGGGGGGGTCCAAGAAGCATCCATTTTGAATAGTCATAGTATAACTCTTTTGCCAAAGGTTTGTTGGGAATTTATGTGTTGCCATTCAAGCAATCACCAAGACAAGCTCGAAATGTACCACAAGTCGCGGATGCTGGCTGACATTGTTCTCTAGCTGTCATAGCAGCCTAAACTGGAGGAATTTGTGTGCGAGTGTGAAAGTGCTAGTTGTGATAAATGCTGTATTGTTGACATATTGTGTATCTCATGCTGTAAATCAGTGTTCCTGTGCATTTAATGTACATATTCCTCATGCTAGAGTGTTATCATGGCATTTGATGTCAGGTGTGAAAGGCATGACTTGACCAAATGGGGGGAAATGTTTACAAAATACAACTGTAACAGTCTTGTCATAAGATCTATCTTTGTCAGAGTTGCTGAGTGCAAAATTTTGTATGCTGCCAGCAAAGGATTAGCAACATAGTGGGGAAGAAAGGGAGTACCTTTGATATGAACACAGTAGATGATTTACACCGTAATAAAATTGACTTCAGAAATATATTGTATGGTTTTATTTGTTACGGATGCTTCTCTCTCATTCACTCTTTCACATACACACTCTAATATTTTCTTTTCTTTTTCCACAATCAGCTTCACTTCATCCTCATTAAAGTTACCTTCCATCTTGGACACCACATACACAATATATGAAGAAGTAGCTTGTGTTTTGCAAGAGTGAAAACTCGCCTGAAGCCCCAGTAGGGCCACTACTACTAAAGCTTCCAAAACTACTGAAACTGGTGGTCTGTCAGCAGTTTACTAGAAAGCTTTCTCAAAAGTAGGCTGACCTGGATAAAATGTAACATTAAAAACAACAACAACAACAAAAGATTTTGTGCGCTCGTCAAACTCTTTCCTTCAATGCTGTATGCTAGAGATATAACAGCCCCTGAGACCAGTGACCTGTCCAAAACTGTGCATCCAACACTTGCTGCAAAGCAGCACATCAAACAACAGTTCGCAAATGTGGACAATTGTGGTTCCTTCAACACCAGAAATGCTGATGAACACCCACAGGCGCACCACAAAAAGCACATCACATCCTGGGAATGTCCCAAAGTAACGGATAGGCATGGTGCGTAGATCAGTTCTCTGAACTGGTTAGTTTCCGGCTATAGATCCTGCCTGCAAAAAAAAATTTTTTTTTAATGCAGCAAACAATTATATATAATTTTTTAAACATACAATTTTAATAAATTCCATTTCAGTTACAACTAAAAATACCACTTCCACCGTCAACCATCACCACAGAAAAGCTGAACTTTGCAAATGCTTCAAAAATTTAACTTCAAACTGCTATTACAAGAACACTTCTCTGACTTGGACAGCTAAAAAAAATATTTAAACAAGCTTAAATACTGAAAAAAAAAAAAAAAAAAAAATGGAACATCACCCCACAAAAAGGAGTGCTTATCAAATCCATGGTCCTTAAAGGGGCAATACTTATACTTTTTATGCTGGCAGATCAGTTTGAGCTGGTGTCTATCACACCACTTTGACAGTGTCTCTAATGCTGGCATTGAGCCAACAAAAGCATACCCCCTGATACGACTAACGCACTTAGGGAGACTGTTGCTGACAGCAGTCATAGAATTTGAATGTCCAACCACTCGTGCACAGTGTAAGCAACATTGAAATGCATTAAAGAGTTCGACTAATCATCAGGATAGAGTATTTCAAGCTTACATGCGTGTAGCATTACTGACATGGAGAAATAACGACATGTAGGACTGACGAGACTTTCAGTCGGTGTAAGGCCATCAACACGCAGGACTACTGATCATAGGACTATCAAAAAACATTCAGATTACTGATACAAAATTGGTAAAATCATGGTACTGCTGTTAAACAGGACTATCAACTGTAGAACTTACTACACCTAGGACTATAAAATGACATGTAGGACTACAGAGAACCCCCAATTCCCAGGTTTATTGTACATGTAATTACGTGATCACACGACCCACACTCACACTGAGCACTCTACTTTGTCATACACCGTCATCCTCTTCCTCCATGTCTTCCTCCTCCTCCTCAGCTGTTTCTTGTTTGACAGCGTCCTGCTGGTGCTGCTCTTGTTGCTGAATGAGAAGATCCTCCAGGAAGGTGTGCAGCTGGTCCTGGTAGCTGTCACCCCCATCATCTTCCTCATCATCCTGACCCCCTTCCTCGCTCTCTTCTTCCTCCTCCTCCTCCTCATCTGCACACACAGTCATGAATGAAACTCTGATCCAAACTTCTGCCAGAGATAACTTAGCCTGAAGCAGTGGATGTGGTGAAGGAAGGCAATTATGCAGTTGTGAAAATAATAATAATAATAATAATAATGAGTATTTGTATAGGCGCTTTTCGCAATTTCATGAATCGGCTCAAAGTGCCGCGAACTGAACCCAACATGCACGCTCACGTGAATCACACGCATTCTCTCACACAGTGGACATAAACACGTTACAATCACGTGGTGCGAAGGGTCAGCTCAGCTATTTAAATTTTGGAATTTAGAATTGCATTTATTTTTAAAATTTGGTGGGCTGAACATTTCCAAAGCAGAGAGGGAGGAAGCTGGAGTACCAGAGAGAACTCCCGACGATCGGCCTGAATGAACGGTGCCACATACGAGAAGGAAAAATTCTTTGCGCCAAGTGGGACTCAACCCCCGACCTCTTGCATTGGTGACAAGTCTCTAAACCACTAGACCACCGACCACATATACTAGGGTAAGTGCTTCATGTACCTGACAAATATCAGAACTGACTGCTGAAGAAAACTCAAAAGCAGGACAATTTTGTGTGGAGTGGGAGCACACACGCCTGAAGCAGAATGCATCCTAGAAGGGTAGAGGGGGATGCCTCCTATCTAAAATAAAGTGGAGATCATGCTCTAATGGTGAAAGTAAAAAATATTAGCAGAATGTGTGTACTTTAGTACAAGATTTGCTTCGTACCAAACTTACAACTGTGAAACTGGTACAAAGAGTGAGGAGTAGTATAATTACTATGGACACAGGTGAGACTGTCACAAAGCAAGTCACAGTTGTTCAGTCACGCATTTTACTACATAGTGTTGATTTCAGTGTCATACCATTGACAGTAGCATGCTGGTGGACATTGAGATTCAATGCTGCTAGATGTGCAGGCTCAGCTTGCTCTGGTTTCGTATTAATCTGTGGGAAACAGAATCTGTCATTGACAAGTGCAAAACAAAAATAAGACAATGAGGAAATAGTGCAACTACACATATGGATTTGTAAAAGGTACAGTGTGATCTTTGAGCGCGACATTCAAAGTAGTGAGTACACATGTACCTACATTCATACATACCCCCCCCCCCCCCCCCCCAAACGCAGTCACACACGCACATTAGTGATCTAAATTCTAACCAAGATGTTTCCAGGTGGACAATGTCTGCAATTCGGACGGGACATGTCTAACTGGGATCATCTAATTGGGACGTATCCAGCTCATCAACTGGGAAGGAACAGAATAATTATGATCCGTACCGCTGCATTTTGTTCAGGCTGCCCAGGACCAAGACCTCTGTTTGTGCCCAGCTGTTTTTCTTGCTGAAGTCGAAGCAAATTGGTGAGGGCAAGCTCTTCTACCTGAAACACGATATGATTTTTCTACAGGAAATGTGCCATGTGTCACCAAAAATCTATCAGTGCTCTGTGAGTCATGTCATGGAGAATGCTTTCACTCTAAGCACGATCTCTTAGTTTCGTTTCATGAAATATACGCACTTCAGTCGCAGAGATCTGTATCGAAAACCCCACAAATGCGTACCTTCAGCCTGTTCAGCTGATCACTGAAAGTCATATGAAGTTGCACAAGTGTTTTTTCCTGTTCTTTCAACATTTCAAGCTCTCTAAACTTTGCCATGATGTCAAACTTTTGACGTTTTATGGATTCTGCTTAGGTAGTCGTTAGTTGTTTCCCCTTCACAAGAAAGCACTTTAAAAAACAAAAATAGAAATTGGAAAAGCAAAATTTGGACAATGTTTTACTTTTGACTACAATTAATTTATTTATACTAAGTGGTGTGACATAATTTAATAATTTTTAATTGCTCTTTTTCTGAGAAATGATGAAATCTGTTTTGTTTCATCCATTAAAGTAGAAGTTTTGTTGTTACTTTTGTTTCAAAATGGCGACGTCCATGCGGGTCAGTCGGTTTGCACTGTGTACAGTCCGTCAGCGTGAAGATTCATTACTACAAAACAGCTTGATACAATGCTGCAGGTTCGCAAATATTGCTTCCTTAATTTATGTTTCTCGAAAGACCCATTCGAGCTGAAATCACCTTGTTTAAACCCCTTTGTATGCTTGCTATAACAATGACCTGCGAAGCAGAGGACGCATCGTCTGCTAGTGCTCAACCGTGCTAAACTGCACGTCTTGCAGTTGAGTCCATCACCGCTGTAAGACTTTCTATGAATTCTAAAGGAAACTCCATTATGCTTACTTACTTAGGCCCTTGGCTCCACGTGGAGCATAGGCCATCGACAACCCTTCGCCATCGCACTCTGTTCTGGGCTAGTCTTGCCACTCCAGTCCAGTTGGTCCCCTGCTTACATAGCTCTGCCTCAGTGTCCCGCCTCCAGCTGTTGCGAGGCCGGCCTCTCTTCCTTTTCCCCTGCGGGTTCCATGTCAGGGCTTGGCGTGTGGTGCTGGATGCTGGCTTCCTGAGGGTGTGTCCAATCCAGCCCCACTTCCTCCGCAGGATCTGCTTGGCCACTGGTTCCTGCCCCGCTCGCTCCCACAGCTCTTCATTCCGGATCTTCTCTGGCCATCGGATGTTGAAGATGCGCCTCAGACAGGTGTTGAGAAATGTCTGGATCTTCTGCTGCATCGTCTTCATTGTCCTCCATGTTTCGCATCCGTAGAGCAGAACTGACTTCACGTTGGAGTTGAAGATGCGAAGTTTGGTTCTTATGCTGACAACTTTGGATGCCCAGACATTCTTCAGCATGACCATTGCTGCCCTTGCCTTGCCGATTCTGGCTGTGACGTCTCGGTCTGTGCCTCCCTGTCCATCAACCACACTCCCCAGGTAGACAAAAGACTCCACCTCCCTGATGGGCTCTCCACCGACTGTGACTGGTGTGTTGGCAGTGGTGTTGATCTTCATCAGCTCGGTTTTCTTCCTGTTGATCTTGAGCCCTGTTCCGGCTGATGTGGCTTCCAGGCACGTAGTCTTGTCCTGCATCTGGCTGTGGCTGTGAGACAGGAGCGCCAGGTCGTCCGCGAAGTCGAGGTCATCCAGCTGCGTCCAGAGTGTCCACTGTATCCCGTTTTTCCTGCCTGCTGTAGTGGTCTTCATGATCCAGTCGATGACCAGGAGGAAGAGAAACGGGGACAACAGGCATCCCTGGCGGACTCCGGTCTTCACCTCGAAGCTTTCTGACAACTGGCCGGCATGGGCAATCCTGCAGCTCATGTCTTGGTAGGTGCACTGGATCAGGGAGATGATCTTCCCGGGAACTCCATAGTGCCTTAGCAGCTTCCACAGCGCCTCTCTGTCTACACTGTCGAAGGCCTTCTCATAGTCTATGCAGTTGATGTAGAGGGGGGAGTTCCACTCCAGTGACTGCTCCACAATGATGCGTAGGCTGGCAATCTGGTCAGCGCAGGACCTGTTCCTGCGAAAGCCTGCCTGCTGGTCTCGGAGCATGGGGTCGACTGCCTCTCTCATCCTCTCCAGTAGAATTCTGTTGAGAACCTTGCCTGGCACTGACAGGAGCATGATCCCTCGGTAGTTGCTGCAGTCCCTGAGGTCCCCTTTCTTTGGCAGCTTGATGACGATCCCTTCTTTCCACTGGGCTGGCACCTCTTCCTTCTCCCAGATCTTGCTGAACAGGCTGTGCAGCATGTTGACGGCTGTCTCTGTGTCTGCTTTAATGGCTTCTGCTGGTATCTCGTCCGGCCCTGCAGCTTTCCCATTTCTCAGTGTCATGATGGCTTTCCTGATCTCCGCCTTAGAGGGCTTGTCGCAGTTGATGGGTAGTTCTGTCTCAGCTGGTGGGATGTCTGGTGGTGTTTCAGGGATGGGGCGATTTAACAGCTCCCTGAAGTGTTCTGCCCATCGCTTCAGCTGTTCCTCAGTTGTTGTCAGTGGGTGCCCGTTCTTGTCCTTCACTGGTTTGTCTGTCTGCTGAAATTTGCCCGCGAGCTTCTTGGTCACCTGGTACAGGTCTTTTAGATTCCCTTGTCGGGCTGCTTCCTCTGCTTGACTGGCCAGGTTGTCGATGTAGTCCCTCTTGTCCTTCCTGGTGCTCCTCTTCACTTCTCTGTCAGCTGCTGTGTATTCCTCTTGTGCCTTTGCCTTAGCTCTTCTTGTTCGGCTCGTCTTCAGTGCAGTTTTCTTCTCTTTCCTAACTTCCAGCTTCTGGATGGTATCAGCAGAGATCCATTCCTTATGTTGGGTCTTTCTCTTGCCAAGGACCTCTTCGCATGTGTCGTGCCAGAGTTTCTTGCTGTGTTCCCACTGTGTCTCGATGTCCATTTCACTGTCTTCTATCAGGTCTTGCAGTGGCTGGAACCTGTTGGAAAGGCTGATCCGGAATGCTGCTTGTGTGTCTGTGTTCCTGAGAAGTCCAACGTTGTACCTGGTCCGTGTGCTGTTGGCGCTGGTGTGCCTCTTAAGCTGAAGTCTCAATGTTGTTGCAAGAAGGTGGTGGTCTGATGATACATCGGCACCCCTCATCACGCGCACATCCCGCCACGATCTCCTGAACTTCCGGCTGATGCAGATGTGATCAATCTGGTTCTCCGTGACATGGTCCGGCGATCTCCATGTGGCCTTGTGGATGCGCTTGTGTGGGAAGATGCTGCCTCCTATCACTAGCTGGTTCAGGGCACAAAAGTCTGCAAAGCGCTCGCCATTTTCGTTCATCTGTCCCAGTCCGTGTGTTCCCATGGTGTCCTCATAGCCTGTGTTGTCTGATCCAATCTTGGCGTTGAAGTCTCCCATCAGTATGGTCATGTCCTTGGCTCCTCCTCTATCTATCACTGTCTGCAGTTGTTGGTAGAAGTCATCTTTTTTCTCCTCTTCCGCATCATTGGTGGGAGCGTAGCACTGGATGATGTTCAGCTTGATGTCTTTTTTCTTGGTGATGAATTTGGCTGTGATGATGCGGGAGTTGACAGGTTCCCAGCCGATGAGTGCCCGCTGTGCCTCCGGTGCCAGCATCAGGGCCACGCCCTCAGTGTGGGGGGCTCCATCCTCTGTGTGTCCAGAGTACAGCAATTGCTCTCCCGATGAAAATCTCAGCTGTCCTGTCTGTAGCCACCTTGTCTCACTCAGTCCCAGTACTCCTATCTTGTAGTTCTTCATCTCTCTTGCTACTTGTATGGTCCTTCCTACTTCATACATTGTCCTGATGTTCCATGTGGCTACTCTCGTTGTTGTCCTGGGTGTTAGAAGGGGGGTCGGCCTTGCAGCTTCCTTTCGGCTTTCACTGCAATGCGTCATAGGTCTCCGGGATGGAGACCCTTCCTCGCCCAGGTGAATGTCTCGGTTTGTTGCTGTCGATGCTTCAGTAACTTAGTGTTTTTTACAGGTAGGGCTGTTAACCCTACGCAAACTCGTTTAGCCTCTTGGAGAGGTGGTCCACATTCGTCTGACCTCTACCCTTCGACCTGTCCAGCTTGGGTGACCCTGCCAGGAGCATGTGCTCCTGCTGGCATAGTTCTCTGGGTCATTGAGGTACACAAGCCACTACCCCACGACAAGGGTTGGACCATGTAGGGTCCATTATGCAGTATGTTCGAAATCAAGTGGTCTGTGTGACTGAATTTAGGACATTTTTGAGACCAAACGGTAAACGAGGTAAGTAATTATGAGTTGTTTCCTGTTTATGATCTGATTCTAAAATGTCTAAACCCCTCACAAGTGTTGTGGTATGCACCTTTGTGAGAACTGCATAAATGCCGCTCAAATTGTAAGATCTGTGCAGATGCTATTCAAGCCAGCCCACTGATGAGTTCGTGAAACAGCCTGGGGTGATCAGGCGCTACTTGGTGGACAAAACTATCAGCATCGTGAACGATTCTACCAACAAGCTTGAAAAAGCTTATCCTACAATATTCCACATATACAAAACATTCAACAGAGGCAAGTAGAGTCCTATAATTCTACTACAAATAGTTACGGTGAATTAAAATGTTTAGATTAGTACACTTACAATGAGCATGCATGTAAGTATGCTATATTTGACCATTTTTGCCTTTTAATAAGAACCTGGCCAGAGGGGAACTAACATGGACTTGCCAGGTTTGTATGTATCTGACATCTCAGTTGTGTGTGTGTGTGTGTGTGTGTGTGTGTGTGTGTGTGTGTGTGTGTGTGTGTGTTGGTGTTTTTCTTGTGATCTGTAGATTTTGTACGTGATCACATTTCCCATACAGGCACAGTTCTGTCCCTTACAGTGTCCAAATGCTGATTTCGTCCCCTTTGACACTGCTTTTCGCTGCTGCAATTACTAATCGTTAAGTTTTCATTTGTTTCCTTCCATTCACTAGAATAGGTCGCCGAAACCTAGCTTTTGTGAGTGGAAGTGTGTACATGGTCTGAACTGTTAACAGTTTGGTTGTTGCAGGTCTGAAAGGCTTTGTGAAGGACTCACGGGAATACTACAAAGTGTCAACAGACTTGTGGTCTGGGCGAAGCATCAAAGAATTGTCTCGTCATGAACTTGAAATTTTAAGACAGGTAAATCAAACAGAAATACATACATAAATTTACATGTGTATGTTCCTGTCACGTCAACATAAAAAAAATAAAAAAAAATATATATATATATATATATATATATATATATATGCATGTGCTGGTGACCGGAGGTCACATTGCCAGATGTTTTGTTATCATGTTTTTATCTCATATTCACATCATACTTCGTACATCTGTGCGAACATGAAAATGAATAAGGCAGAAACAGAAAAACAACAACCAATTGTTCTTATTGTTTTTGATTTCCTATAGGTACCATATGATTTTCTGAGGATCATACCTGTGTTAGTGGTATCACTGGTACCTGGAGGATCTTTTGCTTTCCCTATTGCGTAAGTAATTAATCTTTTTTCTTTTTTTTTTTTTTATAGATAAGTTAGTTTGCAGGTTAGACATTGATTATGATAGAGTTTGTCAAATCAGTTGGATGAAAAAGCTTCGCTTTTTTTTTTTTTTTTTTTTTTTTTCAGTAACATTTACCTTCTTAGTCTTTTTCCTGTGTTATTTTTATTTTATAAGCCTTGACACTGTCACTTACAGTGTACAGGTCTGCAGGAGGGCATGACATTTTCATTTCCTTCAGTTTTGGGGTTGTTGTTTTTTTCATTTTTTTTTTCATTCTCTCCAAATCCACAAGGGCATTCATAGTACGCTATTCAAACAGTGATGCTTCCTTTGGCGTTGTGCCCAGAATAATATGTAATCATTGGTACTATGTATTTTTTCTCCTCTTTTCTGCTCCCTAAAATTAGATCAGTTATCTCTTTCTGCAAATAATACCCAGGGGGACAATAAAGTAATTTTGAAATGAATTTGATATAAATATTCCAGGCTGAGTTTCTGGGTTGGGGGTTTTCTTTGCCTTCTATTTTTTTTTCTTCTTTTTTTCCCCCCCCCCCCCCTTTTTTTTTTTTTTTGAGTCTCTTGCAACTAATTGCGGTTTGGCTGTTTACAGCTACGTGTTTCCAAGGGTACTGCTGTCATACCACTTCTGGACTGACCAGCAGCGCTACAAGTTCTGGCAACACGAACTGAAGCATCGGCTTCAACACATGAAGCCCATCTTGGAACACATGCACCTCATGTCTCGTCACATTCCAGACGCCGACATGCAAGACAAGATTGTTAATGTTGTGAACAAGGTAATGCTTCTCAGTACGTGTATAGTTTACAAAACCCTAGTTCAATTGATGCTATTTAGGAAACTCTCCTGCCACACGAAATGGGTTAATTCCGCCAAACCCTTCCTGGCTCATTTCCTGTTTCCTGTGCAATTCATGAGACATTGTACACTTTCTTTCAGCTGCAGCATTCAGTGCACCCAACAGTTTCTGAAGTGTTGGAGGTGAAATCACTATTTGAGTCATATCCATACAACCTGAGCCGCATTACTATTGCATACTCGGTGAGTTGTGTTCTCAGATTTTTTTTTGTTTTCATTGGTAGACGTACCTTTCTTTCATAGCTGCGGTTTGATCTGGCATGCTTTGCTGTGTATAGAGGGTACTTTTGTGCATTTCTTTCGTCACCCTAACATCGCCCGCCGTTTTGAAATCTCATGTTTAGATTACCTGTCACAAACTTCACATTCCCTGGAAACTTAGGCGTTCGGAGGGTTAGTAAAACAATTGCCAAAGAAAAACCTCTTTTCACACTAGGACCGAGTATTTGGTGCTACTATGCGCAACGTTTGAACATGAAGGACCGTATAGGTGCTCTGGGCGTTTGAAATTCACGATGCCTGGGTCATGTGGATTACCCTGGACTGCGTACATGTGGCCCTTCCTATTCAAACATCGTGCAGGATCGGACTGGATACGTGGTCATGAGTGTTGAAATAATAGCAATGACAGGAAAACTTGTATGTGTCTATTACATTCATAATCACATTGTAAATGACATTGTTCTAGCGGCACCTAAGCAAGTTGATGAAGATGTCACTCCGCCGGAGGTTGTTGAAGCACGATGCACTTCTGTTACACTACACAGACATGGCCATGCTACGAGAGGGCATCTATAACCTCACAGATTTTGAGCTGGAAAGAGTGAGTACACGTGTCACAGGCTTTTTCCTGCAATTCAGGTGTCATCTCTGCTCTTCTCACTTTTGTGTACATCATACGTTTCCTGCTATGTGTAATTTTTGCCTATTTTCTGTCATTTGGCTTGGACTGCATTCTGCTAGTTATGTGTGCATGCACACACACACGTACACACATTATCTTCGCATATATACATGTACACACACATGTATATGTGTATATATGCATGCACACACACACGTGCACACACACACACACACACACACACACACACACACACACACACACACACACACACAGAAGAAAGTAGGGTTGGTGGATAGGGGTGTACATCTGAAATGATTTCCCTTTGAGATTTATGCACATCTTTGTGATCATTCTTTACATATATATATGTCAGTGAAACTTTTCTTTGGTAGGAAATCACGAATATTATCTACTTCATGGAACTTACCATCGCCTTGTGAATATTGCATAATTATTTCCTCATTTAAGGCCTGTTTCTGGCGCGGGTTGAATCCGGTGGGACTGAACCGTAGGGACCAGCTAGCATATTTACAGCACTGGCTGGAGGTCAGCAAGACACTAGATGGTAAGTGATAGTCTACAAGGCTCTTTTACATTGTTCTGCTCATCATCATCTGCGTAGCGTGGCACAGTGCATAATTATGCTGATTCTGTCTGTCTTATAATAATAATACATGTGGTAATAATAATCAAGTATTGTATAGGCGCTTTACCCAATTTCATGAATCGGCTCAAAGCGCCGCAAACTGAACCCAACACACACGCTCACGTGAATCACACACATTCTCTCACACAAAGGACATGCACATTACCTTCACGTCGTGCGAAGGGTCAGCTCAGCTATTTAAGTTTTGGAATTTAGAATGGCATTTATTTTTCAAAGCAGAGGGGGAGGAAGCCCGAGTACCCGGAGAGAACCCCCAACGATCAGCCGGAATGATCAGTGAAAGAAAAATTCTTTGTTCCGAGTGGGACTTCAACCCCTGACCTCTTGCATCGCATTGGTGACAAATCTCTCAACCACTAGACCACCGACCGCCCCACTTGTTGGTTTTTATTCATGCATGTTTATCAGTTTAACCTTCCGGCTACGTCGCTAAAAAACTTCTTAGTCCTACATCGTGTGAAACAACTTACCCATGGTTTTTAAATAGGTAATTTTTGACTTATTCCTAGTCCTACGTCGTGGGAAACAAATTACCCATGGTTTTTATATAGGCAGATTGCGGCTTATTCCTAGTCCTACATCGTGGGAAACAAATTACCCATGGTTTTTAGAAAGGTAAATTTCAACTTATTCCTAGTCCTACATCGTGGGAACCCTACATGGTCCAACCCTTGTCGTGGGGTAGTGGCTTGTGTACCTCAATGACCCAGAGAACTATGCCAGCAGGAGCACATGCTCCTGGCAGGGTCACCCAAGCTGGACAGGTCGAAGGGTAGAGGTCAGACGAATGTGGACCACCTCTCCAAGAGGCTAAACGGGTTTGCGTAGGGTTAACAGCCCTACCTGTAAAAAAACATAACGTTACAGAAGCATCGACAGCAACAAACCAAAACATTCACCTGGGCAAGGAAGGGTCTCCATCCCGGAGACCTATGACGCATTGCAGTGAAAGCCGAAAGGAAGCTGCAAGGCCGACCCCCCTTCTAACACCCAGGACAACGACGAGAGTAGCCACATGGAACATCAGGACTATGTATGAAGTAGGAAGGACCACACAAGTAGCAAGAGAGATGAAGAACTACAAGATAGGAGTACTGGGACTGAGTGAGACAAGGTGGCTACAGACAGGACAGCTGAGATTTTCATCGGGAGAGCAATTGCTGTACTCGGGACACACAGAGGATGGAGCCCCCCACACTGAGGGCGTGGCCCTGATGCTGGCACCGGAGGCACAGCGGGCACTCATCGGCTGGGAACCTGTCAACTCCCGCATCATCACAGCCAAATTCATCACCAAGAAGAAAGACATCAAGCTAAACATCATCCAGTGCTACGCTCCCACCAATGATGCGGAAGAGGAGAAAAAAGATGACTTCTACCAACAACTGCAGACAGTGATAGATAGAGGAGGAGCCAAGGACATGACCATACTTATGGGAGACTTCAACGCCAAGATTGGATCAGACAACACAGGCTATGAGAACACCATGGGAACACACGGACTGGGACAGATGAACGAAAATGGCGAGCGCTTTGCAGACTTTTGTGCCCTGAACCAGCTAGTGATAGGAGGCAGCATCTTCCCACACAAGCGCATCCACAAGGCCACATGGAGATCGCCGGACCATGTCACGGAGAACCAGATTGATCACATCTGCATCAGCCGGAAGTTCAGGAGATCGTGGCGAGATGTGCGCGTGATGAGGGGTGCCGATGTATCATCAGACCACCACCTTCTTGCAACAACACTGAGACTTCGGCTTAAGAGACACACCAACGCCAACAACACACGGACCAGGTACAACGTTGGCCTACTCAGGAACACAGAGACACAAGCAGCATTCCGGATCAGCCTTTCCAACAGGTTCCAGCCACTGCAAGACCTGATAGAAGACAGTGGAATGGATATCGAGACACAGTGGGAACACAGCAAGAAACTCTGGCACGACACATGCGAAGAGGTCCTTGGCAAGAGAAAGACCCAACACAAGGAATGGATCTCTGCTGATACCATCCAGAAGCTGGAAGTTAGGAAAAAGAAGAAAACTGCACTGAACACGAGCCGAACAAGAAGAGCTAAGGCAAAGGCACAGGAAGAATACACAGCAGCTGACAGAGAAGTGAAGAGGAGCACCAGAAAGGACAAGAGGGACTACATCGACGACCTGGCCAATCAAGCAGAGGAAGCAGCTGGACAAGGGAACCTAAAAGACCTGTACCAGGTGACCAAGAAGCTCGCGGGCAAATTTCAGCAGACAGACAAACCAGTGAAGGACAAGAACGGGCACCCACTGACAACAACTGAGGAACAGCTGAAGCGATGGGCAGAACACTTCAGGGAGCTGTTAAATCGCCCCATCCCTGAAACACCACCAGACATCCCGCCAGCTGAGACAGAACTACCCATCAACTGCGACAAGCCCTCTAAGGCGGAGATCAGGAAAGCCATCATGACACTGAGAAATGGGAAAGCTGCAGGGCCGGACGAGATACCAGCAGAAGCCATCAAAGCAGACACAGAGACAGCCGTCAACATGCTGCACAGCCTATTCAGCAAGATCTGGGAGAAGGAAGAGGTGCCAGCCCAGTGGAAAGAAGGGATCGTCATCAAGCTGCCAAAGAAAGGGGACCTCAGGGACTGCAGCAACTACCGAGGGATCATGCTCCTGTCAGTGCCAGGCAAGGTTCTCAACAGAATTCTACTGGAGAGGATGAGGGAGGCAGTCGACCCTATGCTCCGAGACCAGCAGGCGGGCTTTCGCAGGAACAGGTCCTGCGCTGACCAGATCGCCAGCCTACGCATCATCGTTGAGCAGTCACTGGAGTGGAACTCCCCCCTCTACATCAACTTCATAGACTATGAGAAGGCCTTCGACAGTGTAGACAGAGAGGCGCTGTGGAAGCTGCTAAGGCACTATGGAGTTCCCGGGAAGATCATCTCCCTGATCCAGTGCACCTACAAAGACATGAGCTGCAGGATTGCCCATGCCGGCCAGTTGTCAGAAAACTTCGAGGTGAAGACCGGAGTCCGCCAGGGATGCCTGTTGTCCCCGTTCCTCTTCCTCCTGGTCATCGACTGGATCATGAAGACCACCACAACAGGCAGGAAAAACGGGATACAGTGGACACTCTGGACGCAGCTGGATGACCTCGACTTTGCGGACGACCTGGCGCTCCTGTCTCACAGCCACAGCCAGATGCAGGACAAGACTACATGCCTGGAAGCCACATCAGCTGGAACAGGGCTCAAGATCAACAGGAGGAAAACCGAGCTGATGAAGATCAACACCACTGCCAACACACCAGTCACAGTCGGTGGAGAGTCCATCAGGGAGGTAGAGTCCTTTGTCTACCTGGGGAGTGTGGTTGATGGACAGGGAGGCACAGACCGAGACGTCACAGCCAGAATCGGCAAGGCAAGAGCAGCAATGGTCATGCTGAAGAACATCTGGGCATCCAAAGTTGTCAGCATAAGAACCAAACTTCGCATCTTCAACTCCAACGTGAAGTCAGTTCTGCTCTACGGATGCGAAACATGGAGGACAACGAAGACGATGCAGCAGAAGATCCAGACATTTCTCAACACCTGTCTGAGGCGCATCTTCAACATCCGATGGCCAGAGAAGATCCGGAACGAAGAGCTGTGGGAGCGAGCAGGGCAGGAACCAGCGGCCAAGCAGATCCTGCGGAGGAAGTGGGGCTGGATTGGACACACCCTCAGGAAGCCAGCATCCAGCACCACACGCCAAGCCCTGACATGGAACCCACAGGGGAAAAGGAAGAGAGGCCGGCCTCGCAACAGCTGGAGGCGGGACACTGAGGCAGAGTTATATAAGCAGGGGACCAACTGGACTGGAGTGGCAAGAATAGCCCAGAACAGAGTGCGATGGCGAAGGGTTGTCGATGGCCTATGCTCCACGTGGAGCCAAGGGCCTAAGTAAGTAAGTACATCGTGGGAAACAAATTACCCATGGTTTTTATATGGGCAATTCACAACTTATTCTTATTTATTGTTTAATTACTTTGCTAATTACAAGTTAAACAACACAATTTTTGGCATGAACATAGTCAAACCATTTACTGACAAAGTCATGAAATTTCAAAGGTGTGACCTAAATATTGACCGAGATACGTTCATCTAAAGCAATGTGTGTGCAACTTTTTACCCACGACGTCGTCCGAAGGTTAAGTACTTTGACATTTGGCTTGAGAAGGTTTACAGGAGCGTTGCCCCATTTGTTTTACAGGGCTTAAAATCTGCCACCTTTTGCTAAAACTTTCCTCCCCACAAAAAAACTGTGTTTCCTCCTCTGAAGCACTTTAAATCATGGGGCAAAATGCACCTAATTGCACAGATTTTAGTCGATTGTTGTTTTTAAATTCCATTTTTGCATATACAGTAGAACCTTTTTTGGGTGACCACCCCTTTGGGAGACCACCTGCCTGTGCAGACCAATGTTACAATGATACTGGGTTGCACTTCTTCACTGTCTGAAGCTTCTTTTGAGTGGACACCTCTCTTTTAAGACCACTCTTATCTGGCCAAAGGGGTGGTCGCCCAAAAGAAGTTGTACTGTATATGTGTACTCCTGTCTTTGCCACTGCGTCACTAAAATGCTACATATTATTTTCCTCCTCTGGGATCATGGACTGTTATTTTTAAGCAAATAAAAGGGACAGAAACCACTTAACTTTCACAAAGGATGGCACGGGTCAACGTTTCGGCTTTCGCCTTCCTCAGGACACAAACAAATCCTGAGGAAGGCGAAAGCCGAAACGTTGACGTGCTGTCCTGTGTGAAAGTTAAGTGGTTTCTGTCCCTTTTATGTCGCTTTTATTTGCTTAACTTGTAACCAGTTTGCAGTCATTACCGTTTCCTTTTCTATTATTTTTAAGTCCTGGTTTTAGTATTTCTCTTTCTTCTCCTTTGGTGACACCCCATATTCATGGATTGTGCCTTTTCCAGAGGAGAGCATGTCCCTGCTTCTTCACCTGCCACTGTTGCTTGCCTTCTGCCATCCAACCAACCGGGAACTGATGGGTGGATGGCGGTACAAGTTCCGCCTGCGTCGGTCGTGAAGACCGTACAGACAGCATTCTATAGGTTTCGCTTGTGTGTACACGTTTGCTGACAGTGACTTGCTCAGAGAAAGGTGGTATATCATCATCGTTCATCATGCTGAGGATTCCTAGACACCTGGGCCCGTATGTAAAAGTCAAGGTTAATTTAACCCACGGCTACGGGCCTAACCCAGACTAGGACAAAAGAAACCCAAAAGCAAAATTAAATAAAAAAAGGAAGTGACAAAAGGAAGGAAAAAATCCTTCTTTAACGGCTCAGGCACCTACCTGGAATGGGCCCGTTTCCTGATTTAAAACAGATAACAGAAAATTTAACCCTAGAGCTAGTTTAGTTCGAGGTTAGACTCGAACCCGGGGCTAAAAGCCCTAACCTCGACTATTACATACGGGCCCTGGTAGCGCTTGATCGGTGACATTCATACAGAAGGCCGAATGCTGTTGTTAGGTCACACGGCTGAACTGTAATTCAGAATTGCAGGAAGCAACAGATGCATGGGTGACACTCTTGAGTCTGGGTGACTAAAATCCGTTTTTTTGTAAACCTGCCCTGACTGAAATTCCATTTGCTGAGCAACGCATGGGTCAAATACAACTGTGGCTAATAGACAGCAGATAGCAGAAGTACCATCAAATTCTTTGAAACTTGATAAAAATTTGTGTTTGGCTAAGGGGTTTTGCCTAGCGCCTGCACCCCGACCTGGGTTTCAGTCTTTTCAAGATTTAAGAGCGTCACCCATGTATGCATTTCAGCATTTAGTTTCAGAATATATATCCAGCGCTTGTACGTTCAACTACTGAACTAGTCTTCATGTGTAAACTTCCAGTGTTGTGGGGTCCAGGTTATTGTTACACTCATGTATACCATTATCAGTGCGACCTCCAGTCTTGGCCACACAATTGATGCAGGTACCATCCACATTCATATAGTTCGATTGTGGTGGGCTGTTTGACTGCACACATAATTATTTACACATTCCTACACACCCATCATCACTACTGGCAGGTTTACTGACAGTGTTTAATAAGCTGCTGACTGAGACAGACCAGTTCTGTGAATATGCACATGAGCAAATTTGTTTAGTCAACCAGTTTTCATGCTTTTTGCGCATGTATAGATAATTACATTGCAAGAATGCCCATACTTGTAACAGCAGTGAGTGTGCTGTTACTGATTTGTCACTTTGAAAAAATACTTCTGCCACATGTGTCAACTTTCTGCATTATCCATCTTGATTTGGCAAATAATTGTAAGCATTTGTTGTTGTTGTTGTTTTTCAAAGAACACATTTTGGCCGTGTACATGTTTTAGTCTGTTCCCTGATCAGTGGATCAAAATGCCAGGCTGATTCAGACATCCTGTGATCCCACTAACCTGCCCCTTGTCGTAAAGTGTTTGGCTGAATCATACAAAATCATGTTGTTCATTGTTCGCTTACAGTGCAACAGCCTTAGAGTGAATTATTGACTGTGCCAGCAAAAGTGTGTGTGTTTGTATTCTTAAACACTTGGTTTAAACAGTTTCTTTAACACTTCAGTTTTTAGTGAGTCTGTGGAGTGCTTGGAGTATTCTTACCATTGTCTTTCTTCAATTGCAATTACTTGCATGCTGCACCTGCGCAATTGGTGTGTGTGTGTGTGTGTGTGCGTGTGTGTGTGTGCGCATGCGTGCGTGCGTATGTGCGTGTGTGCATGCTTAAAGACATAAACCACAACACTTCATGGCAACCAAGCTTTGAAATCTAATTGTACATGCATGTAAACTTACCAGCTGTATTGAAATTGGCTATTATCACTGCTGACGTATGTGTGTCAGGTTGGTGCTGAATTGTCAATCAAGGTTGCTCGTCCCTTTGACAGTCTATGGGTAGATTTTGACAAGAGTAGTTTTGAAAGTAGCATATGAAAGTAACATATGAAAGTAGCATATGAAAGTAGCATAGGCATCTGGCAACGCTATGTACAGTATGCATCATCTACAGGTAAAATCTGTGTTTCGAGAAGTCAAATCCTTGAAAATGCAAAATTTTTTGATTTTATAAACAAACTGTTTGAGCGACTCCATGAAGATAGACATACAATCTTTGATATTTTTACGTAAATAGTGAGTCTGGAGAAGATTTTTATCTTACTTGTATTTAGACACTCTAATTGTCAGTAAGTATGCCTGAAAGTCTGGGTACATTGCATTTGTTTTATTTTCGTAAGAGAATTGGTTATCATTTTTTTTCCCTGTGGGTAGACTTTTATGAACTTTTTTTTCCCTCAAGCACGCAGATCAGTTCTACACCACAAATGATTTTCCTTGAAAGCTAGTAATAGAGAAATCTGACTATTTTCTAACATTACCTCAATGAATTACACTCAGAAGCTTTGTATGAATTGAGTTACAGGGGATACGAGACAGAGTAAAGTTCGTGGACTTTAGGACGTGATGACGTGTCATCATCCTTTGTCAGACTGGTACGCGTAGTTGCATTTTGGTCAATGGTGTCGGTTTTGTTCTGCTATTCCCCTACTTCATCAGTGGCTTTGGTTCCTCTCAGTGAACTGGAGACTGTCTCTACTGTCACTGGTTCCTCTCAGTGAACTGGAGACTGTCTCTACTGTCACTGGTTCCTCTCAGTGAACTGGAGACTGTCTCTACTGTCACTGGTTCCTCTCAGTGAACTGGAGACTGTCTCTACTGTCATTGGTTCCTCTCAGTGAACTGGAGACTGTCTCTACTGTCACTGGTTCCTCTCAGTGAACTGGAGACTGTCTCTACTGTCATTGGTTCCTCTCAGTGAACCTGGAGACTGTCTCTACTGTCACTGGTTCCTCTCAGTGAACTGGAGACTGTCCTCTACTGTCACTGGTTCCTCTCAGTGAACTGGAGACTGTCTCTACTGTCACTGGTTCCTCTCAGTGAACTGGAGACTGTCTCTACTGTCACTGGTTCCTCTCAGTGAACTGGAGACTGTCTCTACTGTCACTGGTTCCTCTCAGTGAACTGGAGACTGTCTCTACTGTCACTGGTTCCTCTCAGTGAACTGGAGACTGTCTCTACTGTCACTGGTTCCTCTCAGTGAACTGGAGACTGTCTCTACTGTCACTGGTTCCTCTCAGTGAACTGGAGACTGTCTCTACTGTCACTGGTTCCTCTCAGTGAACTGGAGACTGTCTCTACTGTCACTGGTTCCTCTCAGTGAACTGGAGGACTGTCTCTACTGTCACTGGTTCCTCTCAGTGAACTGGAGACTGTCTCTACTGTCACTGGTTCCTCTCAGTGAACTGGAGACTGTCTCTACTGTCACTGGTTCCTCTCAGTGAACTGGAGACTGTCTCTACTGTCACTGGTTCCTCTCAGTGAACTGGAGACTGTCTCTACTGTCACTGGTTCCTCTCAGTGAACTGGAGACTGTCTCTACTGTCACTGGTTCCTCTCAGTGAACTGGAGACTGTCTCTACTGTCACTGGTTCCTCTCAGTGAACTGGAGACTGTCTCTACTGTCACTGGTTCCTCTCAGTGAACTGGAGACTGTCTCTACTGTCACTGGTTCCTCTCAGTGAACTGGAGACTGTCTCTACTGTCACTGGTTCCTCTCAGTGAACTGGAGACTGTCTCTACTGTCACTGGTTCCTCTCAGTGAACTGGAGACTGTCTCTACTGTCACTGGTTCCTCTCAGTGAACTGGAGACTGTCTCTACTGTCACTGGTTCCTCTCAGTGAACTGGAGACTGTCTCTACTGTCACTGGTTCCTCTCAGTGAACTGGAGACTGTCTCTACTGTCATTGGTTCCTCTCAATGCCAGATGTACAGCTTGTAAAATGCGAGCATGCAGTCGGAAAATTTGCTTTAGACAGCAGGACGACTACAATCTTTCAAATAAAAGCGACACAAAAGGGACAGAAACCACTTAACTTTGACAAAGGACGGCACAGGTCGACGTTTCGGCTTACGCCTTCTATTCTATTAGAAGGCGTAAGCCGAAACGTCGACCTGTGCCGTCCTTTGTCAAAGTTAAGTGGTTTCTGTCCCTTTTGTGTCGCTTTTATTTGCTTAACTTGTAACCACTTCGCAGTCATTACCGTTTCCGTTTCAATACAATCTTTCAGTTTATGACTGTTATCCAGAGTAAAATAGTCTTGCAGCATGTAAACATAATTCAAATTGATTTCAATTGCTTCATTTAGTCATCTTTGCTGTAGGGTATTCACGAAGGCGCAGAGGGTAGCACTAAGGGACGGACAACCTTAAAGCTTGTCATCTTCTGCTTTGCTTCTTTTGTATTCTCAGAGGGAGGGTGTTAAGTTACATTGACAAAGAAGAATGCACTCTGGACCTGCTTGATAAAAAAGGTGGAGCACCTGCACCAAGAAGTGAGCGTGTGAACTGGGCACCTGAGTTTTTTTTAAACCCTGTTACTGGTTGTAGCACACATTATTCCCAAATACATACATGTAAGAAAACAGGTGATGTCCAGTCAGGACCATGCATTTTATAACTGATGTGTACTTCCTCTGTAACTGTACTTTTGTGTTCAGTGTGTTGGAAGGGTATACCAATGTGACACTGTTATGCCGTTGTTTTATTATAATATTGCAAATGTAAATTCTACATTTCCACCTTTTATTACATGTGTAATACACAAGTGAGCCAATAAAAATCATTCAGTCAGCTCAGTTTTGGAGAGATCTTTCTGTGTGTGTGTGTGTGTGTGAAACAGAGAGAGATAGAAGAGTGAGTGTTTGGGAGTTTGACATCCTTTTCCACCACGTATGGGTGATATCAAAGACAGGGCAACGAGAAAAAGGCCAGCACAAATATTTGGCCCCAGAGAGAGAGAGAAAGATCCACTGACCAACACAAAATATAAATAAGAATGTAATCAATAAACACCACACATTTTACTGCCTGATTTATTGCACAACATCATGTACATGGGCAAAATTTCCATCTCAACAATACGCAAGACATCTAATGCTTACACCTAGCTAAGTAGTACACATCTTGATTTTTCTTGATTTTCATTTTTCTTTTCTTATGACTATACATCAAACACTATAAAAGGTCTGTTACATAGACTGTGTGCACATAAAAAAAGAGGCTCATGATAAAAGCATTTGAAAGTCTTTCTGTAACAGCAATCCAGGACAATCACAAGTGATTAAAACCAAACCATTTCTTTGTCATGACAGTGGAAATAGCTGATAAATAATTTACTACCCCCCCCCCCCCCCCCCCCCCAAAAAAAAAAAAGCACTCTAGATGTGTTGGATTTAGATTTGGAAATCATGAAAACAAACAGTCTGGATCCTATCTTTTCATGAACTGCACAGAAACGAAAGATGTGCGGATAAATGAAAGCCTAAGAAGAACCAATACAGCAGCACAGTATGCAGTACACACAGCACCCGCACAGAACCATTCGCTTGCCTTCTGTTGTACTAATAAAGTGAGCACCTACCTCGTCGAGCAACCAAAATACAAGTACTTCATGAACAGAATGGCTTCATTAAGTGCAATGATGCTAAACAGAAACGCTAATGCAGTTTCCACTTCAACCATTTTTCTTTTTATTTGTAGTAAACTATCCAAAGCACCAACATGCAGAAAAGCACCAACGAGATTTCTTCTAATAGTCTTATTGACCCTTAAAGAGACAAAAGTTTTTTTTCCCTGACAAAGTAATCCCCCTCCCTCCCCCTCCCCCCCCACCACCACCCAAAAGACTAGACGTGTGTGTCCACAGGTAATGTTACCCACTACATCAATGTATGGATAAATAACTACAAGCTCCAAAGCAGCGTTATTCCTACAACATGAATGACATCAAAAGTTCAAAAGAATTGGCAAGAGGATAAAGGGGGGAGGGGGATCCTGTCCTTTAATTAGAAAATCTGAAATGCATACATCACAAAATGTAACCGAGTTAAGTGACCAGTCTCAATTCAGTAATACAATCTTGCCCAGTTCGGTACATCTACATACACCATGTCCAACATCAACATTTTGCGAACAACATGAATGACCCCTTTGATCTCTCTAATTTGCATGTTCTCCAATCTGTGTAGATCAGTACCGTATCTGCAAATTTCTTTCATCTACACACCAACTGAAAATATTGCATTGAATTCAGAGCATCCTATCATTCCAGTCACCAGGACAGGAAAAAAAGGAGCAGTGTAAACCAAGACTTCAACTTCCTCATTACATTAATCAGACTGCTGAACATAAACGCTGCCCAAACCATCAGTGTGTATATATATTCAGCTAAATGCATGAGCACTGACGACCAGCTCACAACAAAACGCACAGAACCTTCTCTGCTATTCTGTGTCTCACAAGTACCAGTATGACCTGTGACACCTCTGCAAACACTGCGACAATCAGGCGACAGCTGTGACCAGAGAACAGACTCTCAACGGTTCTTCTTATTCTCTCACTCATGAACAGAAATCAAATGAAAATACTCCATTGGAGAGACCCTCCTTAACCTTTTAACAATCTTCATGCTTTATGGTTGCACATACATAGCAGTCTGTGAGATTTCAATGCTCTTTGTTCGAAGAATTTCATGAGATTCGATGTGGGAAAAGCTGGGGAATTATAAACATGTGCTCCCTCATTCTTGCTGATCATGATTAAAGGTGATTTTAAAAAAAAACATAACAAACAAAACAAAAACAGAACAGAACAGATAAATTGTGCTACAGCTGAAATGCCAACAGCCATTCCTGTAAGACAAGGCTGACCTTGCTTCTCCCCGTCCATTCTGTTCCGACTAAACAGCTCACAGTACCAAGCTACACGCATCACACTAATGTAATTTTGGACAGCCTGTTACGTGGGTGGGTAAAAAAAAAATCCAGGGGGAAAAAGAGATTATTCTCAATAAAATCGAAAAAGGTAGAATTTACTGCACCTACCACTCGTCTGTTTTCAGTTGTTTTGCTGTTTTGGTGGTGGCCGTTTTTCTGTTCTGATCATGGTTTTGAAAGTTCACAGCAGTCTTGCTTTATGATCCTGTGATGCCGTTTAATTTCAGTTTCCAAACAGAAAGGTGTAATATTCTATTGCACTGAATTCGTTCAAGCACAGAACTATTTGCACAAATTATACAAATCTTCACTTTATCAGACATTACTCAGTAAGCTTGGTTTTAACTTGGTGTAGAGGGATTTATTAGCCAAGCAGTTAATATTCCGCCAAAATGGGTGGATATTTGATATAGGCAGGTGTGATCAAATGATCTAATGCATCAGCTACAATGGCAATGGAGTTTCAAGATGAACTGAAACGGGACTAAGCCTCCATTTGATTTACATCGACTGAAGTTTTTTAAACTACTGTCTAGACTGCCTGTCCCAAGTGCAAAAGGAAAACCCTCTTTCACACGTTAGTTCTTTAACGGGACATATTGTAAACATACATCAGTCCTGTCCAGATCTAGAGCTTCCATGAACAGACATACACAATAAAGAAGACTAGAGACACCCATGAACATAAATGTACTGAGTTCAATGACAAAAATGTAATTTCAAACACTAAGATCAGTGGTATGGATATCATGAAAGAAACTTCACAGTCTACCACATATCAGAGTAGAGGAGGTGGGACAAGGGAAGCAGAAGACACAAGTCACATACATGTTGAAAATAATGCACGTCATCAGATCCCTCAATTCCTGGGACTGATTGAACGGGTTGACTGACCATTGTAACCATGGAAATAGATATTTTAAAAAAAAGAAAGAAAAAAAAAAAAGAGGAGCCATTTCACAGTCAACTGAGAACATGTAAGCATGCACAGGTGGACAACAGTAGATTAGCTGAGCAAATAAGTTATACAGTTGGTCAGTGTTAGGTGAACTATCGCCCAAGAACATGCTACAAGTACATGACATTCAACCGAAAACCTCTCTCTTTTTTGTATTCAATGTTACTGGTATGCAAGAACTAGCACAGCTGTAGCCAACACACTGACCAAAAAAAAAACAAAAAAAACAAAAAAAACACCCCAACAAAACCAGCAACATACTGTTGTCAACCTCTGCACACCCCACAGAAACTGATGCGAGGAAAAGACATTTTCCCATGCCTCTAAAAGAAGAAAGAAAGTACTGGTATATCTTGAAAAACTTGAGTGTAATCTCACGAAAGAGCCCCTTTTCACTAATAACTGTGCCCCGATTAGAGGACGTGAAACAATATGGATCACTGTGTATAGAAACACCCTTAGTTTTTACCACTCAGACATTTATGTCCCTTTCTGTGTGGATCCTGTTTGGTAATGTGTAGGTCATTTGGTTTACATCTGGTATCCCGGTGGTTTTGTTTTACATGTACTACTGATATAAAGACTCAAGAGGGTTGTTCAGACTGTTTCACCATCTGCCCAGAGTGACTTGACTTGGCAAATGCCACCTGGATAGACCTCAGTTTTGGAGGAAAAGGTCTAGCTACCCACTTCAAGTTTAGCCCCCATGGTTTAGTCATACAAATTGGTTTTGATTTGTAAGGTTTTTAGCACTCAAGAAAACCATAGGATCAGCATTTAAAAAAAAAAAAAAAAAAATCTGTCATGAAGATGTAAGCAGTAGGCAGTAGCTAAATAAAGCAAAGATCAGTAAAGTAAAACAGTTTGACTCACAGAGTAAAACTTATACTCTGAAATGTAACATCACAACTCAACCTGCTTCAGGACAGAAAAAAAGAGATATAATTATTATATATATATATGTACACAAAGTGTGTAAAATGTAATCAAGTAGCAAGACATAATACCCAACGAGCAACAAACGTTTGTAATATTGTAACACACTAGATATATATCTTGTATTTTATCACAAACACCATTAAATACAACAGACTAACTTGGCTAATGTACATGTAAGACAAAACAACAACCAAACACTTTTGATGCCTACAGCTACTGTAAGAAAAATATACAGTCAAATACTTACAGTTACACAGAGTACATCTCCATACAGACAAATGTACAATGCACAGTATACACTATGGTGTATAAGATAAATAGTGCATACTAACATCCCATGCATGACAAGAACAGCTGTAAAAAGAGCAACCCCTTCCCTCATCACAATGCACACAAAAAAGATCAGCGCTTGCCGAGAAACAGTGGGCAGCACAACATGTGGAAAACTTTAAGCCACAACTGAAACCCCGGCCAGCCTTTCCCTTGTAAGTTTGACGTACAATTTTTAAAAAAGGTGCAAGCAGTATGCATGAGATTCAAGAAGCAAGGCAAATCCAGTGCTCCAAACTGCAGTCAAATGGACAACAAATATTGACACAAGGAACCAAAAAAATGGTTTAAACAGTGACTGTCCAGTATCTGGTATTCACTTCCAGCGTAAAGACCTTCTCCTACCGAGTAATCCCACCCTTCCCTACACCTCCCACTTGCGTCCCCCTCCCTGGCTTAACCTGAGCAGGGGACACAATGGGCTGAAGAAGCTCTCTCTTCCCCATACTTCACTATTATCTTTATATATCTTTATCTGAACGCATTTTTGTAGATCAGAACATGGACTTCGATCAGTATACACAGCAGGAGATGGGTTAAACATCTGAAGCAACACAATACTATCAGCACAATAGACAAAGCCGTAAGGCAAGTAAAACCAAATAATCTTTGGTATCTCCATCAACTTTAAAAAAAAAAGAAAAAAAAAGAAGGAAAAAACAAGACTTTCCTCTATTACTGAAATTCATTAATATTTGTTGCTCATGCACACAAATGACTGCAGTGTACACAGATAACGAGACCAAAAGCTTGCACAAATCTTGGTATGACTATCACAATAACACTTCACGTGTGTGTGTGTGTGGGGGGGGGGGGGGGGGGGGGGGCGTTGTGTCTGACTAGCAGCAAATATCACAGATTATCAGTAATGTACTGTCAGACCTGTTTGACAAAGTAAAAACCCTGCAAAGATGAGAGGACTGACACACAATAATAAACTGTGAGGCGAAGTACCAGTTGGTCAGCAAAACAAATTTACACAAATGTACCCAGTTTGTCAAATGCTAGAGAGAAGAAGACAAAGAAAACAAAAAGTACACCAAAACACAAGGGTGTCATCAGGTAGAAATTCTACCACGATGACATCACATGGCACATTCATACACCACAGCAGGTACAAGAAACAGAAGTAATGTTTAACACCTTGTCAATCATTAATATAAGACAAACAAAGCATCCACTACTGAAGACATCCACAAAGAGAGTACCGCACTTGAGCATCAAAATCATTACTGAGAGAAGTTGAAGGTTCGCACTAATTCAGAAATGCAGTCCATTTGTAATTTGTAATTAGGTTCTCTTACAGTTACACGTTGAAACAATTTTCAATTTGCTGTTTTATCCACTCACGCTTCCAGTCGACTGTAGTGTAATCAAAATAGTAATCCTGAGAACTGGTACTAGCAACCAAAAATTTAAGATAATGTTGCTTGACAAATTTACACCCCCTCCCCCTCTCAAAGTTTGAGTTAAAGCTCAAAAGAAGAATGGTAACTAGTGTTGAATATCACCATGGTGAAGTAACTACAAGTTCATTTGTGCTTTAAGAAACACAGTTTGTACTTTTTTGTCAAACTGAAACAGACTTCCTGTCAAACGCTGACAATTGATATGGTGATCAGTGTCTGGGAGACACTATGAAAATTAACTATTTCCTGAAAAAGCGGACCCCCCCCCCCTTCGGACTCTTATTAAAGAAGCAAAGTGAAAGTGTGACCTCTTGCTTCCGTGATCCACCATCGAATGTTCCTGAGAAAAATACACATAACTGTGTGTGATTTATATGTTACGATTTTGATTTGTTCTTACCACCACTGCATGGGTTGCTAAAATACTGCTGTATTGCTGTAGCCATTTTTTAAATAATTTTTTTTGTATGAGCACCTTTAGCCCACAATGAGAGATTTGATCAGTGCAAGCTAATTTACATTTCTGATGAAACCTCCCTCCCCACACATCAACCGACATCCTGGTCCCTGCAAGTGCAAAGGCAGATCTAACTCTCATGTTAGCACCTTTCAAAACATCCAACTGTTCTACACATGAACACGCACAAAACATTTATAAAAGCCATGGAAACATTTCTGTCAGGTACAACAGACAACAAATGACCTGGACATATATGCAGACCAGCTGTCTGACTTCATTCTACTGCAAGCAGATTTCACAGAAATGATCCCCAAAAGCAAAATGCACAAGAAAATGCTGCACAAACTTTGAAAGCAAGGGCAACTGGTCAAGATGTGTGTGTGTGTGTGTGTGTGTGTGTGTGTGTGTGTGTGTGTGTGTGTGTGTGTGTGTGTACAAAGAAGTCTGCGTGTACAGTGATAAAGACATGAGCATGCTCAGGTACCACCCTCCCCTCCCCAAAGACTTCATATTCAAGCAGATACTGTCTCAACGATGGACGTTTTGATAATCTCTCCGAAGTTTTGTGTGACATTGTCCTCCACTGGCTGTGGCAGAAAACCGTCAGAAGATGACGTCGGGGATGATGACGTGGATGAGGTGGCAATGGATGGCTCCTGTCTGGTGCTGTCAACAGTGTCCCCCCTTGTACCACTCTCAGTATTGCTAACAGCGCAAGTGCTTTGGGAGTGGTCACCTGTCTCTGTGCTGACCGGCTCCAGAGGACCTGAAATACAGGTGGCAGGTTCCAAGGGGCACAAGCCCTGGGAATGGAAGCTGTCCTGTGAGCTCTGAGGGCTGGCAGATCCTGGAGGGTCAAGAGGCAGACAACAGCTTTTGGACACGTCCAGACTCTCCAGGCTGCTGCTGCTGCAGGCTGAGTAGGAGTTCAGTACAAAGTTCTTGGGTTCACCAAGCTCCGCTGACTCTCCGGGTTCCTTGCAGGGGACAGTGAAGGTGAAGTCAGGTTCTGGATGGGGCTTCACATAAGTGGTGGCCTCATCGCTGCGGCTCTGCATGTGCGATGAGATGGCCGGGCACTTCTCTTTCAGCTGGTCCTGCGTAGTGTTGGTCATCATGGTGTACGTCGATGAAGGAGTGGCAAGCAAGCTAACGGTGTTGGTGCCTGGTTTCTTCTCAAAGCTAACAGTCCCTCCAATGCCTGGAGACATGGCTGTAGATGTCGAGCCACTGGCAGAAGTGCCCATCTGGGTGGGCCAAGCCTGGGGCTGCCGTGACGCTGGGGCATCAGAGGATGAATGGGCGTCCTGTCCGGCCACGTAAGATGACAGGGACTGAATGGGATTCAGCATCTCTGAGATGGGTTCAAGCTTGAAGGACTGGCCTCCTGTTGGTGTAAGTGTGAGATACTTGGCCTTGTCAGCAGTGCCTGTATCTGTTGCATGGTGAACCGTCACCACTGTGGGTGGGGGCTGCTGCACACCACCACTACAGCTGCGAGGGCTGAATGTCGTTGGGTAGGACACCAGGCTCTGATACGACTTCTGGTAGCTGCAGTTCCTGTTGTATCCCACAACAGACGTCTGGTTTTGGTTTTCCACCAAACTTTCACTGATGTCCGAGAAAGTGCTATCGTCATTGTCAAAATGGTACATGGTGGTGGTGTTTTCAGCATTGTACACATCTTCTTCAGAGTCATTGAAAAGCAGAACACGAGGGAGGTGAGGAGGGTGTGGATGCGGGTGGGGGTGAGGGTGCTGCTGGTGGAGGGGTGGTACTGGGGAGCCTAGATAGCGCTGGTTGTGCTCAGCAGCTGCCAGGTGAGCGAACTGCACATCCTGCATCATGACGTTGCACACCTCAGTGTTCTGACAGTCCCGACAGCTGCCCTTCTCGTTACTGTTAAAGAGACACAGGTCAACCTGCTCCTCTTCCTGCTTCCGGCTCCCACCCTCTTCCCCCGACTCCTCCCCGCTACCCCCACTGCGACAAATAGAGTTGCGCTTGGACTCGGTGTCCTTCCGCTCCAGTTCCAAACGCATGAGCGTGTGAATGAAATGAGTGCGTACACGAATGGGGTTGAATTCAATGCGGCCGGTGGCATTTCCGCAGCCGTCTTTGGTGCAACCACAGGGGAAGGACAGGCGGTCCACCTGACACTTGATCCCCGCCAGACTGCAAGCGCACGTTTCTGGATCACAGAACACCTTACACTCACACCCACAGAGATTCCGAGAAATACGGATGTCCCGACATTCATCCTTCTCATCTCCCTCGATCTTTTTCACCCCAGCGCTGCGCAACAGCATGCGTCGCTGTCGGATTGGCAACGGTTGCAAAAAATAGTAATCGTCATAGTCACTGTCTGAGTCAGAACCAGAGGATACCTCCGGCAACTCTTCAGCACCGAGAGCCAGCAAGGGAGAAGGGAAAAGTTTCCCCTGCCGACGCTGCTCCATTAGGATCTGACGATGCACTCGTTTCTTCTCTTTGGCGTGATCCTTCAGGGAAAACGACTGCTTGTGCACATGCTGCCCTGACATGCCTGCACACAAAAGCATAGTTACAGGATCACACAATACTGAAACCATTAAAAAAGGTATGTTTAATATTTCCAGTATAGGACGAGAAAATAGAACCCGGTGAGGTACTAAGCAAACTAACAGTGGAAGGTTTCCCTTTTCTCAAACTACTCGTCAAACTGCCAGTAGCAAATCCTACGGTGTTTCCTTTGATTTCTTGGTGTCAAATGCAGGCCGGGTAGTAGCACTTACTACAATGCGTACTGGTTTAAAATAAAAAGAGGTTAAAAAATGCTGCACAATTATTCTTAATTCTGTTTGGATAATGTACAATGCCCGTACCCAGTGTGGATCCTCCTTCACTGGGCACACATGTAAACCCCTGCTTTCGCTGGAAGTAGAAGACAGTCACATCTGTGAACTTGACATTCTTCTTCGTCCGCTTGACTGGAGGGGGCTGACCAACTGCACACCACCAAACACACACTTTGCAACTTCAACCTTCAGTCAATACAGTGGAATCATAACACCATGTAATGCCATAATGGAATGAGCATTCAAAAGAACTGATCATAGTGACACACAAAATGCGTTAGTCTGCAGCCTCCAGAGCTACTGTTTTGCAACTCATACCTTGTGAACAGTGACAACTTAGCAAGGTGGGAGGGAGAATTTCTAAACAAAAAACAAAAAAAAAACCAACAACCAGAGAACACTTTTTTTCCTATTTCAGCACAAAGTGCCCTTTCCAAGCTGTATTCGGACTCAGTGTTTCAAAATACATGTACAGACAATGATAAAAACTGGCTGAAATTGTTCTCTTTTCTTCAAGACACTTCCCTCTCAGTCTGTTTTACAAGGCCAGGCTTAACTAGAACTGTTACTGTCAGTGAAATGCAGAAATTTGTGCTACTTTGGCTCCCATATGAAAAACTTATACAGTGACTGTGTAACATGGAAGTAGTCTGTATATTTGCACTGAACACTTACTTGAGAGATGCATGAGATAATTTCAATTTGTGTGTGTGTGTGTGTGCGTGTGTGTGTGTGTGTGTGCGTGTGTGTGTGTGTGTGCGTGTGTGTGCGTGTGCGTGTGTGTGTGTGCGTGTGTGTGTGTGACAAGTTTTTGTGTATCATTATTACTGTCAATGTGTGTTGTCAATTGTTAAACAATCCCAAAAACAGAAATAAAAAAAGAAGAAGTAGAACTGTAGAAACAAGCCGAGTCACTAAAGCAACAGTGAGTGCAACAGACCTGTGGCAGTGGGAACATCAGCACTGCTGCCCGTCACGTTGCTGGCGTTACTGTCCTCACTCTCCGACTGGACCGAGTTCAGCTCCTCCCCACTGTCCACCTCCTCCAGCTTTCTCTTGGCCATGTTCACGTTCAGCCCACTCACGTCCTGCTGCTAGTGCCAACCGTTCACTTCTCAACCATCACAGCTGCTCTGCGAAGTGGGACAAGCTCTGCAACAGACAGGGGCAAATCAATGAGATCCTTTGTTGAGCTCCGGTATGATAAGACAAAGAGAACTTAGGCAACTTTTCATAACGTGCTGCGGGTCGCCACGACATGACATTCTTCATTTGACCTTTCTAGGCAATTTCAAAAGTGCTATGAATGAGGCTGAAAGAATGAACAGATCAACGAATGCCTGTCCAACAAGGAACATAGTACATTGCTCTTCATGTTCAAAGCAACAGTTATGAAATCCATATAAAATACAGTATATAAATTATATAGTCAGTCAGGAAAAAAAAAAAAAAATCAGTACTGGCAATATAGTGACAAGAAAGGTGCAAGAAGCACAGAATTTGTACTAATTTGCACTATTATAACAGAAATAAATCCATTATTTCTGAGAATTTCAAGCCCAACAAACCATTTCTATCCTTTTCCACATTGCTGAAATTGTAACTGCTCAACTCTATACTTTAAAGTTTATACCCTATTGTCAAGTTTTTGACACAAACCAGGGCAAAAAACCAACCCATACATAAAGTAAGTACTACATGTACCCACTTTTCATTTTCCTGCTTTCGAATTGCTCGTTTACAAAACAGTAACTCAATAGGCAGCCATATATATATATATAGATCTACTATACTAGATCTATATCTCAAGTGCAAGACTGCAGATTCTTACTAGTCTTACTCTTAGACAAATTCACACAGAGTCCTGTCACAGACAAGTGCAGTCCGCCTGGTCCTGCCAACACAGACGGTATTGGTCACAGTGAAACAGTGATCACTCGAGACCTTTCAGCAACATGTACCACCATCCAGTCATTGCATGGTACGACTAAGAGCATCAGCGCGCCAGCCATATAAACAGCACCGGCGAATTAATCAAACCATCCCTTTGTCTCATTTAATCAAATATAGACACACCACACAATAGGTTCCCACACCCAATGCAATCAATTTGCTGCAATCTTCTTTCTCTTTGTGACAAAGGTGTGCGTCAGGTTGAAATGACCTCAGTGATAATAACTTTTGCCACACCCTCCCAAACAAACTCCTGAATGTATGCCCAAAGCAAAAAAACAATGTTTTTTGGCGTTCTGGCCCAGTGCCATAATTATTATAGTGCACACTTACAAGAACACTGAGTAACATGAGCTGAGTGTTGAAGTGTACACCACTATGCAATTAAAAGAATTTAACAGTATTCCCAGAGGCAGAGCATAGGCTTAAACTTTACAACAAAAAAGTATACACGCATGTTCCTTTTAACACACGCTTGACAGACAAACTTTCGCAAGATCTGTGAAACAAGTAATCACGCAGTTATGTCCACTGCAACTCCTTAGTTTTGTGGACCAGGAGAAGAGTTACTGGTTCTCTGTCGCACCTAGCAGGATTCTCATGGGCCTCAGTATTTTGTTTATGTTGCTAGAACTAGCTCACAGCAACAGGAATAATTTGTTAACAACAGTACACCTGTAACGAAGTCAATTTTACTCCTTTAATTTTGTACGTTTAATTTAATCCAAATTGATCAGGCATACGCAGAGTGGACGAAGCTCCAGTATGCATGGTCTCACAAACGCAAGCTTTGATTTCCACAACTCACAGCGACAAGACAACTCGTTGACAATAACACTTGAACAGTACACATGCACCAAAGTGAATCTTGCTGAAAGCGCTTCTCTGATAAATCTGTATGTTAATTGTATCTTGACCAAGAAAGACAGTTCACACAGAGTAAATGAAGTACTAGTATGCATGGTCTCGCAAAGGCTAGTTCAGTAACCCACAGCGACAAGAATAACCTGTTGACATATTTGACAATAACCGTTCCCATGCACCAAAGTCAATCTCGTTGAAAGCGCTTCTTCTCTAAATCTGTAAGCTTAAATAATCCATCTTGACCAAGGAAAACACAAAGTGGATGAAATACTGGTATGCATGGTCTCACAAACCCTAGTTCCATAGCTAATAGTGACAAGAGTAATTTGTTGATATTACAATCACCAAAGTCAATCCTGCTGAAAGCGTTTCTCTTAATCTGTAAGCTTCATTAATAAATTTTGACCAAGGAAGAGAGGTACACACAAAGCGGACGAAGTATACTTTGTACCAGTATGCATGGTTACACGAACGGAAGTCCCATGGCTCACACACAGCAAACCCACTGACATCATGAGCATGACAATAACAGTACACATGCACTGAAGTCTTGCTGAAAGTGCTTCTCCTCTAATTTAGTCTGAATCTTTGAACTTGCTTAATCTGTCTTGACTAAGAAAGACAGCTTGCATACACACGGTGAATGACGTAATACAGTGCGTATACCACCCTATATATATCATGGTCTCACGAATGCAAGTTCCATAGCACAACTCACAGTGAAACGGCAAACACACACACACACACGCACACACACACACACAAACCCGAAGGAATCACAGGTTGTGCTGAGGAATCTGGAGCATTCGATTCTGATTGTGTGTCACCTTCCTGGTCGACTAGAGACTTACACAACGGCTCTGTGACTGAGGCTGACATTCGCGCCCGCTTCCAGAGGCAAATGGCACCAGGGAGATGGTCGGAACAAAAATCAATACTTCACAAAGACGCACTTTCCATGCGCAACTCTCAACCCCGGCAGTGTCCAACTCCAACGCGCGGGCCCTAACACAGAAATGGTAAACAAACCCCGTGTTTGCGGGCCCGGTCTACCACACGGCAATCAGCCCAGGGACCACACGATCTCAATTAGCAGAGAGCAAAGCTGGTTGGCTGTCACAGGGTTAGAGGCGAACATGTGGGAAAGGTATTTCCAGAAAGGCAATCGATCTATCCACGGGATTACTTATTCATGTTCATCAGTACGTATCATTCCAGAGATGGGTCAGCACACATGTTTGACTGAGGAATGTTATGTCTAAGATTCAATAATAATGTGCTGAATTTCAGCAATATTTGTCATTGTACAGGTCTGACAAATTTGTTCCAACCCCTCTTAAAACTAGAAAGAATGACAAAGCCTTCATGACTCACATACATCATAAATGTGACCTTGACCGTTACAAGAGGTCATTAAAAAAAGGCATTGTCAGTTCTTATAGTTATACTATCACTTTGTATGTTTGGCATTTTAAATGGAGGTGGCTTCTGAGAAAGTGCCAGAGTCAACTAAAAACACCATTTACCGAAATTTTCATCGGCAGTGTATGACCCTGACCTTTGTAGTTCGTATGCCATCATTCAAAGAAGTGTAACTGAAAATAAAGTTTCGCTCTTCCAAGTTTGATTAATCAGGAGTAATATTAGTATCATCATTATCAATTCAATTATTGCACTAACTCATAATCAAACTGAAAATTACAACAATCAATATTTTAAAAAAAAATCCCCTCAGCAACTTCATTTCCACCAGAAACTAAATGATCCTCCTTGAAAAAACAAATTATCCTTTCCAATCATCCAAACACCACAATTATTCACAAGTAAAAAAAAACAAACATAATTTATCCCCATGGCAACCCAACCCATTTTAGCAGACAGCTCAGCCCACCAAAACTAAAATGCATCAGTTTCCATGTGACAATGGTTACTTTGAACTTACAGTGTGAAGTGAATAACACTGTTTGATTTTTATGTACATCCTAAGAAAAATTGTGTACAAATACTCACTAACTGATTTAAGTTGAAACAAATTTATGGCCACATTTTTCTGAGGCAAATGATTACCACATTTCAACAGACTCTGAATCAGATGCACATTGAGTTTATTTTTGTTCAGACTTTGGCAAGAACAAGAAACTTCAGTGTCTGACCATCTCGAAGTAGCTGATGTCATCTGAGCACAATTTAATTCAAAAGCCGATCATAAAGCCAGCAAAGGTGAAACTTTGCAACTCCGTACTACATTTGATTAACCTGACCTGGAACCTCCGCTTTGCTGAGTATCACCTAATTAACTGGGTATCACTGTCTGCCTCGAACTGAAGGCTAAAGTACTACAAACAGGCATGATTAAGTTTACAATTCACACTGTAATGCCCATCCATGGTTTTAAACCGACCATAATGAAGGACAGAAATCAGACAGAGGAAATTAACTGCTGCTATCGCAAATTATTTATAAATTATTAAATATGGCTTCTTCCAATGCACCTGAAGGCAATTTCCTGTACAACAGCCATTATCCACGCAGCGTTTGACATTGGACAAGACTGCAGGCGCAAGTTTTGCCCTTAGCGCACCAAAAGAAATACACAAGTTCTAATGACAGTGATCGGGTGCTAATGATATAAATAAGGCCAAACACCCTTGAGCCGGCAATACAGTGTCCACGCAGGAGAGCCATCGAACCCTACTGCTATCAGCCGATCAGGCAGCTAACCAATCAAAACGGCGCCCGCAGATCCCAAAAGTCAATCACCACCCAAGCATGGGAAAACAAAACAAACTAATAAAGTAATAAGCTTAGGCAAATCGGAGGGATATTTAGTGGACTTACGCAAACCATTCTCCAATCTCTGGGTCAGATTATTACCTCGACCAGATGTCAATGACCATAACTCTTATTAATTAGATGGAATGTAGGTCTTCAGATGTGCCAGTGATCGACTAATTCTAACTGGCCTCACCTCCCAGCAGATTGACAAAGCTGTAAATTAAGTCGCAACACTTTTCTCCAATCTCTGGGTCAGATTATTGCCTCAATTAAATGTCAATGATCATAACACTTATTAATTAGATGGAATGTAGGACTTCACATGTGCCAGTCATCGACTAATTCTAATTGGCCTCACCTCCCAGGAGATTGACAAAGCTGTAAATCAGTTTAAGTCGCAACACTCTTTTTTTTTCTTCAGCGCCAGTGCTCCGATGCCTCCCTTCGCGCGCTGTTCACACGGCCCCCCGATTCCATCCCACTGGCTCTCTTTCTCTTGCGCGCTGCAGGCGGGCGGCACTAGACCTGTTCATCTCTGGCCTGCTTGCCTGTCTGCCGAGGAAAAAGTTCCCCTAGTTACTGGCTGCAGAGGCGGTTGCCTAGGAAACCTTCCTCGTGCAGCCATAATTTGACAGTCAGCAATAGGGCCGTTCATTGAGAAGGCCAGGGCGAAAATCAATACGCCCATGTTGCTAACTAAAGGGAGGGAGGCGAGGCCGATCGATGGACACAGTCCATTCCCAGCTCCAACTGGATTATTCTATTGATTTTTAATCCAAACTCATTTCAAGTCCTGCACTGTCATGCCCATCCCTTCTGCCACCCCAAACTCTGGCTGTCACATACGGATAACCATTGCTGATACTGCAAGAAGAAAAAAAATTCCCACTAAAAACTAACAATCAAAATCATGTGTCCAGAATCATGCCACTTCCAATACAAGCAACTGATCCTGGTGAAGAACACCTCTATCAAGATCATTCACACCTCTTCCAATGCACATCTCTTCCAGAACTACTCTTGTATTTTGTGAGCTGTTCTTTATGACTTGTTAGGGTGGGACTGGGAGACAGAAAACAAAATCTATCAAGAATAAATTAAAAAACAAATGTACACGTAAACAACCACAGCTGCAACACGACTACATCATTTCTAACCCACTTGTCTCCTCAAAACTGGCTTCCATAAGCATAAAACTTATAAGACAAGCGACGGTATATTATACTATATATGTTACATTATGTATTACCCAGCATCACTATACATGTACCATGAAAAACAATTAACACTGGAATGCCCATCTATGGTTTAAACTGACTATAAAAAGTATAATGAACGACAGAAATCAGACAGAGGAAATTAAATGCTGCTTTCGCAAATTATTTTTATGCAAACTGCTGCCTTACAATCAAGTTCCACATGCATTTCAAAATGTCAAGGGAAGCAACCCATGAATTTCATAGTGATTAAGCTGCTCATTTACATTATGTTGGCACTTCGTCTGGGACTGGGAGGATGGCATCAAACTCCAAGCATCATGCCAAATGACAAACATACACTTACTGGCTAATGCTACTGTTTTTGTGCTCACAGATCATTCTGTTTTCATGGTGTCTTTAAGTTTAACACCACTTAGACAGCTGGACAGTGACAGCATCTGTACTGCTGGCGCTGAGCCAATGGAAGCATACTCGATGATACAGCGACCGTATTGAGTGTTCCACTAGTATAATAATAGCTGTCAAAGTTTAATGTTTGACTGTTAAAGTTTGACCGCTCATGCAAAGCTTAACAGTTAACCATTCAAAAACATAAGTTGGATTTGCAAAGATGGAATTATCCCATGTAATCAACAAATGTACAATTTCAGTATGTATACTACATGTAGTACCAGGTATGCACAGGTTATCTTAGCTTACTACATAAACAATCCATCAATTCGGATAGTTACACCAAAATGCACTAAGTAAGTGATGCCTTCGTCTTGGTAATGGTAGTAGTACATGAAATGATGTTTACTACATACATGTATCTCGCAATGGATTGAATATAATTTGCCATCTTACTTTAATGCTTATCAACATGTATACATGAGCAAATTTATCCTAAATTATACTTTATAGCTATTTAAAGCTTACAACACACCAACTGTCTGGTTCACAATGAAATATGCTGATGTCAGAGATTAAAGTGATCTTTATACATGTATACATGTGCACATTAATTTTATACTACTAGTACTACAGATAGATTCATAACACTGGCACTGATCAATGATTGAAAGTTGAAAACACAAGATCACTTTTGGCAGTTTGACCAGGTGTATTTGTACCCGGTATGAAACTACAACAGCTATGTGGTAAAGCAACAGGTGATACAAATTTCTGACAACCAGCTGGTGCTTTAATCGAGGCCTTTACCATAATAACACTAACAGCTGTGATGGGCATGCAACTGAAAGTGCAAAGGAAACAAATTCTATGCAAACCAGTACCAATAATAGCCTGTGAAAAAGCTTGTTTATTGGGTTTGTGAGTATGAATCTCTCCATCCATCCCCAACATCCCCCTCAAAAATAATAATATTATTCATGATTACATAAAAAAACACCCCTACTTATGACTGCATTCTGCCTGGAGCCTTGTCCTACAGCAGATGCAACAAAGGCACAAAGACATTTTTCCTTTTATGTGGAGCTAAAACTAAAACACACAACCACATGTATACTTCTGACACAAATTAAGAAGCAATTAGGTGCACAGTACAATCTTTTATCATCAGTCAATGATTTTCAGGATGACTACTTCTAGCCAAAAGGTCATCTGACCTGAAGGTTTTTGTTTTCATTCAGGATCATCTACTGTTTTCTTTACTCAACTATACATCCCTCACAGACATTAAATGGACTCTATCATGAGAAGACACAAGAAACAGTAACACAACACTTTTGAGAGTGTTAAACACTTGGCCCGCCAAACTTAATATCGTATACTAAATAAACCATGCAGGACTATGTCACTCGATAAATTAAAGTCTGTGTACCACTTCTACAATTTCTTTTACAATTCACATTTAGGATGATGCCTTACATGAACTACTTCCAAAGTCAACTGGTAAGACTAAGACTAGTAGTTTATGTAGTAAGAAGATCCATCATTATCCAAGTCTTTGCAGGGAAATCATTGCCGTGATAGTTGAAAATCACTTCTTTAGTGTCTATCTCAGACACATCTGATCTCAAGAATTAAAAAATATAAATTCAACAGTAGTATAAAAGTTATACATGTACGATGGATTCCACCGGTACTGACTTTCAGGTAAGACCAAGTTCCAAATCGAAACCCTGATTGTATACAAGCAATTCATACTACTGCTTGTGCTCTTGCTAGTACTGACAAAACTGTCAAAAATACAGTAACGGGTAAGTGTTCAACTTAGAAGTCTAAAACATTTTATGTGAACATGGACTTTGTTGGACAGTGATATATACATGTACTCTGAACTTACTGGTTGGGCGCAGTATGCACTGTTACTGAACAATTAAACAGTACTTCTGAGTTTTCATGTGTTTCACAGTCAGTCATACACTGACTGACACTGTGAACAACTGAATGTCTGAACACAGCAAATGAGCAGTCAACACACACCAAATAACAGAGAGAGATCGCATAAAGTGCATCCGTGAAAGCACTGACACACCAACAACTGATTCTCTCATTCGCTGATGTCTGATTGATGTTGCTGTTTAACTGTAACTAATACGAACCACTAATCGTAATACATGTGAAGCATAATTCAACTGTCAGCATTCCCACAGTCTAGGATTTCAGACTACGACACTACTAACACTGGACTACGTGACTTAATTTCAATCGACTCCCAGAAATTATTGATGACAGTCGACAAAACACATGAAGCGGAACAAGGGAGACATGTCAAAACGCCACCCACATGGAAAGGGGCAAGAAAAGCCCCGATCCCCAGAACAGACTAGCCGACTAGCGGGAGGCGACAAAGCAACTCACCCAATAGTCGCCGGCTGTGTCGTCTGCTGACGGATACAAACAAACCAACGGAGACGCCTCAAAGAGCTGCCCACTATGCAGGGAAAGCTTGGCTCTCACGGATGAATTAATAGCCCTAAAACTTGATAATCGTACGTGACCTTTCTTCGTTTCCGACAATGAGCAAGCCTGTTCACGCCTCTGTGACCATTCGCTGCATTATCATCTAAATATAGTTCCAAACTTTAATCTTAAAGCATATGAAAAATACACAAAACAGTTAAACTGTTGCTTATGAAACCACTTTTGCAAACATATTCATAGTTTTGGTATCACACTCACGGTGCATTTTCTGTAATTATGCACTTGTAACTATTTGCTTATTATCCTTCCGCGGCTATCCGCCCGCAATCCCAAGAATGTTGACGTCACAAACTGACTCTTGTTTCCTCTGTGGCCCAGCCTTCAGCAACACAGCACAAAGTGTAGGTAAACAAAGTTATCGTACAAGTCACATCTCCGCAGTATTACAATGGTTTCTTCTTTAAAACCTAATAAAAATGAATAACGCTGTAACAAAATTTCTATGCTTGTGTTACACACTGCTCAATATCGTATTCTTTCACAAATTAATGCCGAGGATCCAGCCTCACTCCCCTGTCTACGCCAAATAGAATTTCCCGAGGTTAAAGTTCACGTCACGACCATGTGCATGTTGTTTGTGTGTGACTGTGTCGTACTTTCCCGCGATTTTTCCGGTGCTGTAGTGTACGTGTAAGAGGACGACGAAAGTGAAAGTAACACGTGTGTTGTCGGCATGTTCAGCACGCAGCACTATGCATCGTAGGATAAATCAGACTGGTGCCTTTTACTTCGATTTTGTACAATAGCTAGCCGATGGTTGGTCATATAAAATAATAATGCCCTTGCAGCTCCCAGGGCATTGAAAAACTAAGCTATTATACTGAGCTAACCTTAACCACGTGTGGGACGAAAGAGGAAAGGGGCGACATGATTAGTATAGGTCAGTGTTGTGACTCGTGGACCGTACAGTCAACTTGAAGGCGGCTCGAATAGCTTCACTGACTGCGAGTCTAGACACTGACAGTAAGTTTGGTGCAATATATTGCCGGATTTGCTTGTCCTGTACGTACGTTACAGTTTACTGCTGACTCGGAGGAGGTTCATGTCGGCGTCAGTCGCTACGTGCACATGGGGCCAACATGACAGTCGGTTTCATAAGCTCAAGTCAGTTGGACCGGCTCCTGTCTAATACTTGGTCCGTCCAGTGAACTGATCAGTGTAATAAAATGGGACACGATCCACTATTCAAGGTACTGGACCGGCTCCCTTTTTCACCATCATTTTTTTTTTTTTTGTGATTCGGGAGGGTTTTTGTTGTTGTTGTTTTTGCTTCTGTTTTAGTGCCTGGTTATTGCTGGTGTTTCAGCCTATATTGTGATCTGTGTACGTTCAGACAACCAACCAACCAAAACATTTTTCCACAAAGCCATTGTGCACCAAGTAAATAGAGTTCGCCCCACCCTCCAATGGAGATACATGTACATGTGTAACTTGGTTTTGCTTACTTGCAAACACTAACACTGTGTGAGTTGTTTTTTTTAACTTACAACTACACCTGATACTCGAAAAGTTACCCCGAAACCATTATGTCATGTACAACTTACAGGGAGGAGTGGGGGGCCAGGGTGGTTAGGGTGTAAACATGCCAGTCCCAGCCCTTCTACGCTCAAAGTTCCCGCCACCCAGCCTCACAAAAAAAAAAAAAAAAAAAAGCAAGTGTAAAGTCCTTAATACAAACGATAAATTTGCCAAATTCGGACTGCTTGATGTTTACAGTTGCTTAGGACTTGGGAGTGGAGAAAACATTAATTTTTTATGAATCATAGTATTGATTATAACCCTTTGACCTTGACCTTTAGGAGAGGTGTTTCAAATTACATGTACTGACAATGTGCTGCTCGATTATTTCGGTCTGTAACCTTGGAACTTAAATTTCCTGAAAGTCACCTCCCTTTTCCGAAGGTCTGTCATCTGCACGTGCATCTCCAAAACTGTTTGAATCCACTGCGCATCACCACAACCAGTGTCTGATTAAAAAGGGCATGTTTTTATGAAAAGAGATTAGTGTATGGGTGCCTTTGAAATCTGGTGTTGTGTGGGCTGATTCTGTTTCAGTATTTGTACATGTACATGTGTACAACAATAGAATCAATCCGCTTATTCTTGCACATACACAGACACAGACTTTCCCCAAGCATGCATCCCAGCATTTTCAGAATAAAAGAAACTTAAAAAGCACAAAACAATGTAATTGAGTTTATTTAACCAAAAGACAAGTTTAGGGTAAAGTAACTTTAACAACAATAAAGGGTCATTTGGTTGTAGAGTTCAACAGGCTGCCATGTGAACAAATTCTCTTTTTCTCTAGCACACGGGCAAAATGGCAACAAAATGAAAGGTAAATTGTCAACTGAGGCTCTTCAATCTAGCCAAGTAGTCATCCAAAAACTGGCGCTCTTCTGTCATCTCAACGTCCAGGTGGTCATTTTCATCCCTTGTGATGTCAGACACCAGTTCATCCAACATTTCGTTCTCTCGCTCACGTTTTTTCTTTTCTGCCACTTTCTCTGGTGACTCTGCATGAGTTTAAAAAAAAAAAAAAAGAAGAAGAAAAACCACAGATACCATGAACAAATCTGGATATAAAATTGACATTTAAAGCAGAAAGATATTTAATTTACATGCTTTAGATAATGTACTTCCATTGGCTTCACAACAAAACCAGCTGCAGACAGATTTTGCAGCTCAGTTTTCTTTCCTAGTTAGAACACCTGTCCATTTATGCCCTGACTTCTACCATTATAGTATATATATACCTATCATGCAGCTATATTCACATACACACTGGTATTTATATCATCCCATTACCGGGAAATTTCTTTTTCCTGCGTGCATGATAGGTTCTTGTTTTCCTTTCCGTGGAACCGCAATGGGATTTTAGTGTGCATTCTTTATACGGCACATTTGCATGCTTGTATGAGAGAAGGCAAGACAGGCACTGTAACTGAATCTGAATAAATTCTGACTCAATCTCCCCGAAACTCCCCAATGAAATTCATGCCCACCAGGAACCTGTTACCTCAGGATTCACTGACCAAACTTTTAGGCCCCTTGACCATTGCAAACACAATGGACTGTTTAACAGCTCACCTGACCCTGAAGAAGAAGACGCACTGTTGTCTGACAGGGAATCGTCTGAAGCATAAGGCAAAACCCCACCATACTTGATTAGGTCATCAACAGCGCGCGTTGTGTTGTTCCTGTGTTTGCGAAGAGCAACCTTCACCATCTCTGGCTCAAAGCCCAAGGCCACCAACTGTTTTACACAGAAACAAACCAAAAAAGTCTAGTGTGCTGTGCTGTCTTTTTAAACAACCCTCTGGTATGACATCACTTCTATAATTTTCAGGTACATGTACTGTAAAATGGAACACAATGTATTAACATTACCACAACTGTTTTCTGAGAGTTTGCTAGTTTTAATCAATGGCTTAGTAATGATAAATACTTTATTGTCCATTAAATATTACATGGAAATTTGTCATAGGACTCACGGCAAAGTCATATGTTTAATTACGAATCTACAGGTCAATAAAAACATACAAATATCACATGGAGATACTTAATATTGAACACCTAACACTGCCGGGATCAAGTGAAAAACATGCACAATTCATTTTCATCCAACATATCGTTCTCTCGCTCACATTTTTTCTTTTCTGCCACTTTCTCTGGTGACTCTGTATGAATTAAACAAAAAATAAAGAAAGAAGAAAAACCGGGACAAGTGAAAAACATGCACAATTCATTTTCACATTCAGTAGTGGAGTGAACAAACAAAACCAACCAAAAAACCCAAACCAACCTGAGCAATGTCTGTGTCCTGCAGCTGGACAGGCTCTTTATCACCAACATCTGGTGTGTCCAGCAGTTCAGGGTGAGTCTGAAGCAGCTGCAGTTTACAGCATAAAGATACTTCATGTAGTATCAGTACAGTAGATGGTAAGGGTAATTACAATACATTACGCATATTCATATACAACCTTAACTGTGTTGATTTCAACGATTGTGAGATTTATGAGTTTCTACCAGACAAGTGATTCAAAAGCTAGGCATAAAGCCTACAATACAACAGGGCAGAAACCTTATCCAACTATAATTCAGATTCAAGAACAATAAGGGTAAGAGAAACCCCCTCACCCCCCACCACCCATAAAAACAAAAACAAACAACAACAAACAGGCAAACAAACAAAAAACACACACACACACACACAAAAACAAACACCCCCTCCTCCTCTTAAAAAAGTCTCACCTCCAGAGCAAGAGCAACATCGTTGTTTGTCTGTTTGAGAGCTTCTGCAGCAGCTGCACGAGGAAAGCTCATGTCCACCAGCATACTGACATTCTGCATGTTCAACCTGCAAGTCAGTTCACACCACTGTTACTTATTAATATCATGTTACATAACACATACAGTCAGATTCAACAAAGCTGCTGAAAGTAAAAGACTTGAACAGTGGCGAAGAGTATACATGTAGTATACACTGAAGCAGTGTCAGGCTGTATCAAAGAGGGCAAACAAAGATGAAGAAGAACAGACAGACTGGTGAGAATGGTGTTTAAAAAAAAAATTTTTTTATTAAGCATACAAGTCTTAAAAGCGTAGAAGTAAGACTGAGTGTATTAAAACACAAAGACTGTACATGTATGCGATCTGGTGTGTGTCTGTGTTTCTGTTTGTGTGTTTGTGTGTGAGTGCAAAAGTGATTGCTGCAAAATGAAAAAAAAAAGGCCTCACCCTTCTCCATTAGCACAGTTTCCGTATTTCTTTGCAAGTCGCCTGTCTTCTCTGTCTTTCTTCACCTTTTCTTTGATTTCTGCTTTTTCCTGTAACAAACAATACTCTCTTAAAAGTGGTGCTCTGGCATAAAGAGTAACCTTCAGTTGCTCTTGCTCAGTTGGTGTGCATTAAGGAAAAAGATCAGCACAATTTTGTTTTGCACTTCTAGACTAAACAAGAAACCCCAAATTTTTCATGAAACCATTATATGGTATATTATAAGCACGGAAGGTCAAAGGATTTTCCCCCAAAAGCAAAGGCAATGATTTAGTACGGTAAAGATCATAAACTATGCATGTAATTATGCATTGTGGGTGAAAACAAAGGCACCAGAATATATGCACAATATGAAGTGACATGTGAGCCTTGCTCATTGCAGTTAAGTTTCACATTACATGTACCAGCATTGTTGCTACATACTGCCTCACCTGCCGTTCCTTCATGACGTACTCAGCTGCCCTATCCACATTGCCTTGACAAGCTCGCAGACCCAGTCTTGCTTCTCTGGGGGCAAACCCTATCCCCATCACTGCAGACAACGAGAACAGACAGACCATACAGTGTATCCCTACCAAAAAATACATAATTTTAATCCAGTTTTTATGTAACCTTGGTCTTGCTGGATTAATTTGAATTATGCTGAAAAAGCCATAGAGGTCACCCAGAATATTCCGTTCTCAGCACCACCAGGGTTAATACCACTGTATGGATGGACACCATGACCACCACATGTAATTTAGTACAGAAAAGGGCCAGCACACTGGAACATTTCATGGGCAAAATAAAAGCTACACAGACTCAATCAGCGACGGATAGTATGGATAATTACAGCATAGCAGCACCACTTTGGCAAGATAGGGAATGGTCTTAAAAATAGGAAGTGTCACCAAATAAAGGTCTCAATGAGTAAATAAAACTTAGTGTCATCATAAACTGACTTTGGATGGTCTCTCAGTGGGGGTTTTCACCCAAGAAGTTTTACTGTACACCAATCATGAGCAGACTGCATTGCCAATACACAGGATACTGGGGGAAGCGCGGTCTGCATTACATGTACTTATATACTGATATGAGACAGCTGTAGCAGCCAGGTGTGTACGTTTACTGAGAAAGAGTGCGCTTGGTTCAAAAGTAAGTGTGTAGTGCTTAACAAAGTACTGACACATGCCGCCTCAAGCAGTCATGAGTATACAGTCCGACTTACATTGAGCAAGGGCATCTGGATCCACCTGAAGCGTAGTGTACTCATCCATTGCCTGCAAATGTATGCCACATATAGATGCAAATACAGACTTTTTTTTTGTTGAAAATAAATGTCAAGGAATGTATTTTGGTGTTGCTGAGTCACTCATCAAAGTCAGCTCTCCATTACACACACTGTATATTCAGAAATATATTACATACACATTAAATAACTCAAACCAGGCTAAAAAATATAGCAACACATGCACAACACATCAGTATCACATGAGATGCAACAGAATCATCTACAAACATGCTCAAGCTGACCTGGTTAAGGAGATACTGAGCAGCAGTTGTGTTGTGCTGGTGGAACTTCACGATGCCTTGCAGTAGATGCAGCCTCATCAGCAAAATCCGCTCTGCCTCTGCACCTCCCTGAGAAGCAAAAGAAAAAAAAACAGAATACACACTTATGGGTTTTACCTCAACATTTCCGAACCACACAAGAATGTCTCCGTTCACTTAGAAATGAAAATGATCAGTAGCAGTACCACCTCTGCCAGGGAACAATTAATGCTTCTAAAATTTGCAGATGCATGGTCTGAGGTAGTGCCTTTATAATGACAGGGGCAAGAACTTGCTTGTTTAGAAAAAAACTCAGGGAGTGCACGCCTTCTCAAAATGAGGACATAAACAAGCCAACATTTCTGCGAAAAAGATACTAACCTTGATACTCATGAGCCTCTCCATGTTGTCTCCATAACTCTTTCGGAACATGTCCTCACATTTGTGCAGTCGTCGCTCTGCAGAAATGGAACAGTTTATTATCCACAGTTTAGTAAATAGCAGCCAAGCTAGACCATCACGATGACATTTTAAACAGACGGGCTTTTACACAACCTACGTGAACCCCAGCACATGCATGAGGTTAGTGTTCAAACAAAACACACCAATCCGGTACACGTACAATCATTTGCAAAAGAGCTCCAAACAGCAGAACAAAGGGAGGTAAGGGAGCAAGTCTGTCACCTGCATCTGGCAGCTCATTGACATTCTCCAAGCACAAGTAGCACCACACAATGTCCAGACTCAAGATGGCGTAGTTGTCCACGTGATCCAAGATCTCGGCACGGCAGTTCCTGTTCAAAGCGTTTCAATCAGACATGCTCATCATATATACTTCTACATATTCCAAAAACCCTCCCTGGTTCTCCTACATTAAAACCCTTAGCAGAATAATCAGTGAACAGAGTAGCAAGCTTCTTGGATAACCACCCACCAGCAAGAACTAAAGAATAACTGGGCATCCCCCAAAACAGTTGTTTACCCCGGTACATGTACTAGTTTCACCTGAACAGGGGCCTGAAATCAGTGTCTGCCTCTCATAAACATGCGCATGAACTGATTTCTCTGCTTTATCAACTGTGGCTTACTGGTCCTTCAATTTTATGCCCACAGATCGTTCCGTGGCATCTTTCCTCACACCACTCAGACACCTGGACAGTGACAGCATCTGTAATTCTGGCGCTGAGCTAACAGGCAACCACACCGAGCACTCCTGTAGTGCAACAGCAGTAGTAGAATTTGAATTTGAAAGTGTAAACAACACTGTCTCGCATTAAGAGTGGTACTTATCATCAAGAAAGAGTATTTCAAGCTTACAGGTGCACTCACCAGCGAAAATGTTATTACAACTACGAATGCGATACAACGCCACCTGCAGACTGCAAGCTCGCGAAAACTCAATGTCCTTACACTTTTTTTTGTTTTGTTTTTTTTGTTGCAAAATCAGCCGAGTCCTTGTGATATTTGCATCACTTTTGTTTGGCTTGATGCCAGCCTGTGAGATGCCGTCACCGTGAAGGTGTCTAATTTGGTACAATTCTGGACACTACCAAAAGAGCTTAGAACGATTTGTGAGCACAGAACTGATAGACAATGGGTGTTTACCGGTAACTCACACCACTAATGTAATACACAAACTATTCCAAACTTCTGTCTTCAGATGCGTTTACCCAAATTCCTTGTCTGCCTCAAGCAAAAGCAGCAGGGCTCTAGAGTACTTCTTCTCCTTCAGAGCCACTCGTCCTTTTTCATGCAGTGTCATTGCCAGCGTCAGGGACTGCAAACAAAGGTGCGTTAAAATGAACACCCGAAAACTCTACATGCACACTGGATATCAACAGATTATAATCACATACATGTTTGAACTTGAAGGTCACCTTAACTTTTCTTTAAATTTAGATTCGCATTTACCTGTATTTTTCATTTCATTTATTTATTTATTTCATTCTTTTATTTCATTTTAAACAATTTTATTTATTTTCTTTTTTGAGGCAGGGTGGTGGGGTTTGAACATATCAGAATTAGACTGGGAGAAAGTCAGAGTATGCAGGAGAATGAATGATGCCAAATATCAGAAATAAAAAATCTGATGGCCTTAACAGGACTCAAACCTCAAACCTCTTAAAATGGTGACACAAGTTGCTACCACTATTCCAGTGACCACTCCAACATGACCAGAATACAGGTGAATCTGTTAGTTTATCAAGTACAGTACCCTCTTCTCCTCCTTTGGAAGTGCCAGCGGTCTCCCTTTCTGGTCAGCAATCTGAACATCAAATGTATCATCATCTGGAAACAACCACGAAAGATCGGATAAATCTCAGCCAAATTATGACCTGAGAGATTAAAATTACAAAATGTACACCCCCCCCCCCCCCCCACACACACACACACACACACACACACACACAGACACACACACTCACACACACAGCAACAACAAAAACAAACACATCTGGTGAACAAGTCAGCACCCTAAAATTCACTCACAGGTGATTCTGAGATGCTGACAGCAGTGTATAGTTTATGTGTGGTAAGTGGCTGTATTTATCAGTGAAATAAAAATAAATCATGCAACCATAGCAAGACATTCTGACTGACTCTGACATCACGTTTTGTTGTTTTTTGTTGTTGTTGTTGTTGTTGCGATGCTTAGCTCAGTTACCAGTAACACCAACACAGATCAAACCCATTTACCTTCCCCAGCTCTTGCTGAAAGCAGTTCTGCTGCTTCTCGTGTCCTGGAGACAGCAGACACATTGTGTTCATGCTGGATCACCTCGGCTTCAGTTGCAGACAGGACCACAACCATTACCTGGCTGCCATTCTGACACAACACAAAAAGAAGCAGATGTACCTGTGTAAATCTAATCTCACACACACATGCATGCACGCACGCACGCACACACACCCAGAGTTTGTAAACCCCTGATCCTATGATCTTGTCAGTGTTACCATTGTGACCCAATGACCAGCTGCATATATAGATCTACAACCTGTATCTGTTTGCTGCATTAAAAACATCAACACCACAGCATATATATATATAGGACTGTAATCCCTTGATGAAATCTTCACAATAAGATGAAATATTGGGGAGTTATGATGTTGTGGTGTTTTTGCTTTTTACTTATTGCAATCTCTCTCACTCTCTCTCTCTCTATTGTTCTGGGTGCTAAACACACACACACACACACACACACAAAGTAAATGTTTAAATGACTGAATACTTACTCTGATATTTTGTGCTCGAAGACAGTCACCATCATTGAGGACCCTGCCAGCACAAATAAGCTTGAGTCGTGTCCTCTCGTTCTTGGTGACTTCTGCTATCATTTGCTTCAGATCAGCTCCTGTCTTGTCCAAGTTTATCTCAATAGAAATCACTCGTTTTGCTGAGCCCTGAAACATTTAACAGAACAGTCACATTATCAGCTATCAAGGCTCATGATTTGGAGATTCCCCCCCCCCCCCCCCCCCCCCCCCGGCAATCTCCCCCTGCCAAAGACAATTAAGTAAGCCATACATGTGTGATAATTCAAAATAATGAACATGAGAGCATGTAGTGTACTTGTTTTCTGGTTCTCTCTTTGCTGCCTATGATTATGTTTGTAATGCTATAAGGGTGTCAATGACCAATGCAATTTTTAAGAAGATGCCAGAATGCTATTTTTAAAGCAGAACATATGCAGCCACACAGCAGTATAACAACAGCTGAACCTTCTAATGCGAAACTCAAGGTAAAAGCTAAGAGAAAAGGGAAGTAGTCACAAGTTGAAATACACATGCTACATGTAGACACACAGAGTCACTATAAATGAAAATAATACAGGGCTTCATATTCGCGTTGGACATCAGTCACAGACCATATCAGTTTGGAAATAATAATAATAATATTTATAGGGCGCCTATCCCCGTGGAACGAGCTCTAGGCGCCTTACAATCTAAAACCTAAAAAAAAAAAGCACAAAAAACCCATTCACTCAACTCAATGTACATGTACACTGCGTAAGAACAACTAAAATAAAAATAGAAGAGCACACACACACACATACACATACACACAGCTGGAAAAAAAGAAAAGAAAAAAGGCAGAGACCAAGATAAAAAACCAAGAACAAGTGCCAGTGATAAGACCCAAAACAAAAGAACAGATTAAAATGAGACAGATAAAACCTAAAAAATGTACGATTACTTTCTAACCAAGGCAGACATACCTACATCCTATCGTTCCGTGCCAAGGTGGACAATTTTCAGGACACATCCTATACTTTCACTGTCAGCCAGGAATTTGTCCTATTATAATTCACACGAATATATGATACCCTGGGAATGTTTGATAAAACATGTTTCAGTCTATGGACTACGTTTTAGTACACACCTGTCCAGCAGCAAGTTTGACTTTCAGGGATGCAATGCCAGTTGCTTGGAACTTCTTGCGCTCAGCCAGTTTTTCTAAGGCATGTAATCGAAGATGTTCAAGCGACTTAGCTACATCATCTTCTTTCATTGCCAATTCGCAGGCATACCTCTTGATGATTTCCTGGGAAAAAAAGACTACTGTGATCAGCTGTATATAAGGGAAAAGACAGATGGTGCATATTACAATTAGGCAGCTACAACTTAGTTTACACTACTAAGCTTCACTGATAACTACACAATTCCAGTCACTAGCTAGTACTGTTCCCATTCTCATGCATCAACATAACAAAAGCTACACATTTTCCTTTTTTTTCACGTACACTTTACGAGGCTGATATGTAGGCAAAGACTCAAGTAAGACAAGATTTCCAAACTGACTACAGAGACACAGGTATTTAAGAAAAAAATAGAAACGGTGAAAGTGACCCGACTTACGATCAGCTGCATGTAGTGATTGTGCTAGGCTACATTCTAATGTCCTCTAGAAAAGGCGTTGAGGTTTTCATGTCTTTCAAAGTTAAGACAGCTGACTTTTTTTAGTTTTATATCATACAAAGGTTAACAAATCTTTATCTGAAAGAAAATACCTAAGCACAACACACGTAGTAAATAAAAACGCATAAACAAGGTGTACAGTCTAAAACACACCAATGGAACTTCTCCTCTCTCCTGTTCCTCTGTTGTGTAAGGTGGGAGCCAAAGCTTTACTTTATCTGCATTCAATTTTTCCCTAATTTTTGACAGAACCAACTCTTGATTGTAGCCCTCCATTGTAGCACTCCTGCCACTAGTGCCAGAATCAGTTCTTGTCTGTCCGCATGAAACCAGAACTCCTACAAGAAAGCAAAAACCATACTCATATAATTACATTTCCTACAGAGACAACGTCCTTACAGGATGAATCGAAAAGAAAAAGAAAAGAAAAAAACAAACTGTACTGAAAATCTTCAAATGCTCAAGTAATGACTGACATTGAGCAGAACCAAACCAAACCATAACCACCACCTACTACTGCCAGATGAATTTCGAGTAAATGTCTGAAGAGACAGTGACTGCGGGTTGTTAACGCATAAATACATAAAGAAAGAGGAAATGAAAAGCAAAATCATCAAAAACGACTATATGCGCACTATACCACGAGAGAACTGCCTGTTGCTGCCTAATTCAAAGTCCGGGAAGTCTTCCTCTTTCTCAGTCGTCTCAAATCTGCTGGCTCACGCATGACCAAGCAGTTAAATTTGGAACAAAAATTACTTATGCTTGTAGGAACAAGAAAAGCATAAACGAAGACAGAGTGCGAAAACTTGTAAAGGGCTGTGGAATTTTTATCGTCCTTATCGAGGATTTTCAGCGAAAATTTCGTCTGCAGTGTGTAACGTGTTGAATGTTTACATGAAATCCAATTTGTAGACACATTTTCGAACAAAAATATGTTTCTTTCGTGCTCTTGAGTGATCATAAAAATATACAAGTTGTGCGGTGTTCTCTTTTAACATCTTTATTTTTGAGACTACTTTCTAGAGGAGGTTTCTTTTGTAAACTGTCATTTATGTTTGGTCGGCCAGCTTTGCAAGTTAGTCTTCTGACTGGAGCCGACAAATGTATCAAAATTGACTTACTGGGTACGATTCTTGCATTTTTCACTTGAAATCGCCTTTCAAATTCCGAAGACACCGTGAGGATTTTAATCATACCTACAGCGTTGCAAAAATTTGAGGAGAAGTATGCCGATCTTTAAGTTTTGTTGTAATGTTGCTCGCGGAAGGTTGCTGGCAAAACTGAAAGTTCGTCAGTACACAGTGTTGGGAGAGGGGGGGGGGGGGGGGGATTTCACGCTGTATGGAAAAGAGATCTACGATGAAACGAGGCAAGAAATACATATTAGCTTGTCATACAGATACCTTGTTTACCATGTGCTGCAAGTGCAACCTTTGATCCCTATTTTAGAACTGACATTATTTTTACTTTAGCTTCAACGTACAGTTGCCTAAAACAACTATGTATGCATGTAGTGTACAGTGTACAAGAAACAAACAATTGAATATTTTATTTTCTTTCTGTTTGTGTCACAGATAATGTAGCTGTATACCTGGTGATCAGGCTCAACAGTCATGGCCAGACTTAATCCCTGGGATGATGCGCCACATACACTAACTGAGTTTGGACCTCTGAGCTCAGAAATAAAACCAGCTGGCAGCTTTCTGTCTCGATGGCTTCGGAGAGGAAAAGGTACTTATTAAGTTTTATTTTGTTTGGTGACCAGGCTTGAGAACTATATATCCCCTTTCTTACAGAATTTCAAGGAAAGATCATCTTTCGAACAGAAACAGTTAGCTTTTTGAGGAAAATGCAAGGCCAAAACTGTCTTTCTGAGGAATGTTGATTGACTTCTGAGGGAAAAACAAGGAAACTTTTGTTTATGGTCTCTCAGCTCTCAGTTTTGCACATACCAACTTGCTTGATGAGTTCCAATGACACGCGTACTGACAGCACTCGTGCACCTAGCTGGTTACTACAGCACAATCTGAAGCAATGTCATGGGGCTGTGACAGTGTCAGACTCTGATAGGAAGAAGCCCTTGCCACTCCCCATCCCTCTGTCACCACAGCAGATGCCAAGAGTACGAATGCTTGTGGACATTTTCGTTCTAGATTCTTTGAGCAATTTGCCATCCTGAGGATAAATTTGATGTGGACAAACACTTCAGAACGCTGCCAGCAGTCATTGACTAATGTAATCTTGCAAGCTTTCTGTTTCTTTTGTCTGTCATAATGGACATCACTTATTTCTAACTCTAAGTGAAATGTGGATAACATGTTACGTACAGATAAGGTAACCGTACTCATGACTTGCTGGTCGAAATATATATGTTTGGGGAAAAATACAGTGTTAGCTACCTGTTCTGTTTTCAGAACATAGAACAGAATAATAAAAAAATATGTTAGCTGTCTGTATTCTGTTTCCAGGAGAGGAAATATACTTCTTTTTTTTTTCTTTTTTTTTTGCTGCCACAACTCTTTGCCGACTCCAGTGGTGTTCCTCCCTGGTAATGGGTGGAATCCACGGAGGGCTCGGAAGCTGGGGCAATTTTTATTATGCATGATGATGGAGATGAGGATGATGGTAAGATGATGCTAATATTTGCTATGGAGGTCCATGTGGTTTGGGACTGCGGGACAGGGCCGCATTCCACTCTTCCTGTCATAAATATTCCGGCATTAACCAGGCCCAGGAACTACGGCACCTGCGGTGCCGGCCGTGTAATCATCCACATCATAAGACGTGTCATACCAAGGGAAGCACCCCCAAAGTCGCACCCGTGAAGTGGGTGAAGCTCGGCTGTGTGGCAACAGCCTCCCCATTGGGCCCATAGCACACCCGCTCTGGGTAGGAGCCGACCTAGGTAGAAAAAATTCCGCTTGCCTCGACTGGGACTCGAACCCGGGTCTCCCGGTCCATAGTCCGAAGTGCTAACCACTACACTACGGGGGCCGGTAGGAGAGGAAATATACTGTATTAGCTCCCTGCTTTGCTTCCAGGAGAAGATGCTGAGCACTCAGGCAGTTCCTCGAGAACAGGCAGTGCCCCGTCCTCCAGGGAGGGATCAGTGGAGCGACGCCCACCCTCATCACAGATTGGCGGTGCAGAGAGGATCAGCAGACCTGCATCCATAGATGGGGTGACGGCAGCTAGCAAGCCTGTGCCGATTGGCGCTGTTGGTGGTGGTGAGGGGGTAATGGCTGCTGCTCTCACTGTCAACGCTGAACGCCTTCAAGGAAGACGTTGAGAAGGAAGAAGGTGGCTCTGTTGGTAAGGTCTAGATGTAAAACTATCAACATCCTAGAGGTGGAAGATTTTTTTTTTTCTTCTGCTTTACTCTTTGCGTAAAAATAGGGCAACAGTCACCATTCCTTCCAATATTTCTGTATCTTAAAAGATACTAACTATAGCACTACAAATACAATCAGATAGAGGCAGATTGTCAACACTTACGCATGTGTGTTCCTGCTGTCACAGTATTACATGCAGTGTCAATCAAAACAGCGGCAATAGTATTGTGCATAACTCTGCTGTTTTCTCATAACCTTCACTCAGGTCTCGAAAACTCAAGCCAGTCAGACGAGGGCTCTGATGGACGACCTGGTCAGATTGGAGATGTGCGCATGTCGCACAGGACACTCTCCAGTGTTCTTAGTCGACTGAGCAACATCCTGGACCGTAGCAGCACAGTAAGTCAGAACAGGGAAGCTTTACCCTTACAGTCACAGCTAGCCATTTTGAGCTCTACGTATCTTAGTGATAGTGATACTTGTGTTTAAAAAAAAAAAAAAAAAAATGCCAGCACCCCCCCCCCCCCCCAAGCAGGAAACAAACAGATAAACAAAATAAACAAACAAAAACCAAGAAACACAAAAAACGAAAAGGACACACGCAAACTGTCCTACCATCTGACCATATAAACAGCACACAATAAACAAGAAAACCGCTACACCTCTACATGTACAGTGAACGTGTCCTCATGCAGTTATGAAGTCCACTTTTCATTAGACAAATCATTGAGCTGCATTTAAAAAAAAAAATATTTATAAGCACAGTTTTAGAAAAGAAGAGTGATGTACCCTTGACAAGTTCTTAGCCTCACCAAAAATTTGTTGAGAAACTTATGCTTTGAACAGGCAGCCTATCACTGCAAAGGTAGTAGTTCATTTTGTAAATCCTTGCACGTTTGTGGTCTGCTATGACTGTGACTTGTCACGCATGTTATTGATCTGACTTGAAATGAAGTGAGTAATTCTTCCCGGGTACTGAGGATATCACACAGCCTTCTTTTTCCCAGACACCACAGACATACAAGGACAGTGACTTCAAACAGTACTGGATGCCGGACAGCAGCTGCAAAGAATGTTATGACTGTGGTGACAAGTTCACCACCTTCCGCCGCCGCCATCATTGCAGAATCTGTGGTCAGATATTCTGCAGCAAATGCTGTAACCAGGAGCTGCCAGGCAAAATAATCGGCTACAAAGGTAGTTTGTGTGTGTGTGTGGATATACATGTAACTATAGCCTTTATTGAAGACTGTGGTTGTGTAAATTGTGTAGGTATTTGAACACAATTACTGTACATTTGACGCAGTGTTTAGGCACCTTATCATAGTCTAACTGGGAGATAAGATGATTCGTGGGGTGGGGGTGGGCGGGGTGAAGGGTCTACTAAAGCAGTATTGCCTGATGTCCCCAAATACAGCTTGCTGTCCTGAACTTCGTAGTGTGAGGTATTGAATCAGCGTTTCTCCTTTGCAAAATGATGATTTTTCAATTTTCAAGATGCACCCACTGATTTTTGTACACTGTTTCCTTGAGATGAAGCTGTCAGTTATGAACATTTGTGTCCAGGTGGCATCCGCGTGTGTGACTACTGTTGCAAGGTGGTTCTGCGCTATGCTCAGCAGTCTGTTTCCACGGGAGAGGTCAAAGTTTTTCGTGATGACATCCGCACCATGTCTGCTCTGCAGCTGGACAGTGAGTCCGGCAGCTTTGACTTTGGACTGTGGTCACCACTTGCCAAACGCCGCTCGTTGTCTAAGGAGGACCTCACCCTGCAACATCAGAGGTTTGTTGAGCTCCAGGGGACTGACTGCTTCAGTATCAATGTAGCTTTGTACCAGTGTCTATTAGGCTAATGAATAAGCAGATGTAGGGTTGTGTGGTAGGCTTGTTGATGCTGATGGTGATATATCTTAAATTCTAATTAGACGTGTTGTTTCTTGCCGGGTGTCAGCTGGCGTTGACTGTGTTAGAGTTATGTGCACCTCTGCTGTTGTGCTGCTGCTGCTGATGTGAAATGATGTGGGGTGTAGTGTTGTAATTTATTCATAGTACTGCAACATTGTGATAGATTTTTTTAGGTACGAGTGTACGAACATGTAAATAGGTGGAATGAGTGTGCATGGCCGTATGAGTGAGTGTTTGGCATGTTTTATGTTTTTATGAGAGACCACAAAGCAATGTTCCTCTTTTGGAAATTTAATAAATGTCTTATGTATCGTGTAAACACAAAGAGGTGTTTATGTATTAAATGAGAGAAACAAGCAAATCATAGGCCATTTCAGATTCCATTGCTGCTTGTGAGAAACCCTTGTTGAGCTGTTTTCTTTTGTGTGCTGCGAAAATGTGTTCAGCTTTATTTGTGGTAATTTGTCAGCACCATGATAGGCTTGCATCAGTTTACCTTAAATTCATTGAGAAGTTTTAAGGAAAAGAAAAACCGTTTGTTAAACAACTATAATAAGTTTGGTGTCACTGGTTTCCCCTGCCTTTATTTTCTGCAGTGCTGTTATGCTGTGTGTGTGTGTGTGTGTGTGTGTGTGTGTGTGTGTGTGTGTGTGTGTGTGTGTGTGTGTGTGTCCAGGTCAAGCAGTTCACCAGATATGGCTGGGTTAACACCAGATAAGTCCGCCCCATTTGACCTTACTCCACAGTCAGAGTTCTCCAGCCAGGAAAGCTTCCTCAACGAGACCAGGATTCTCACACAGGTGTGGAATGCACATAGCTTTCACAGCCATCAGTTTTACATGACTATCTTTCAAAAATTATTCCAGTTCTAATAAACAAGAGCTGTGGATATAAGGCTTTATATTCACGTCTGATATCTGTCACAGACTGATACAGACTGATAAATTTTTATAAAGTATCTGATTACTTTTTATCAAAGGTAGACATATCTCCTCTCATTTCTGTGCCACAGTGGACAACATTCAGGACAAGTGTCCTATACTTCTACGGTCAGCCAGGACATTTGTCCTATAAATAATTATAGTTCCTTTTGGTACGAAGCCTTTATAGGCAGTTACATCTCAGATCATGTGAGGTGCATATTTTAGCTCCTGGTGTCATTAGATACATACCATATAGTACCATTTTGAACCCAATGAGGTCGCAGCATGTAAAATTCACCAGAAAATCTGTCAAAAAGGCGTTGCAAGTTACATTGGTAGATTGTACATAGAGCATACCGGCATATATTTTCACCTGCAAGTCTGGTTAATGTGGTGTGTTGACAGGATTCAGTACAGCTGCGTGCCTTGTGGCGGCAGATACAGGAGGCTGACACTGGTGTTGAGATGCAGTCACATCGTGTCCGGCTCCGCACACATCAGAACTGTATCGTGGGGCGAGATCTTGTGGACTGGTTCTTACGCAGTGACAAAGAAGTTAAAAGGTTTTTTTTTCATTTTGTGTTAAATTTGTAAAATCTGAAGGTCATGTCTGGAATAATTTCTGAGTTTTGTCAGCAGATGTTTAACGAGTGCGTTATATGATATGTATTCCTCCTGTAAGGTTTTTTTTTTTTTTTTCCCCTAGTCTTGTAATATTGAGGGTGTGGTATAATGTGTGCTTGTGTGTTTTTGGAATATTTATGTGATTTATATATATATCTATTATTAATGAGAAGAAATCCAAATTCTTTTTGTGTAATTTCTGTTACCAGTAGCCAGTAAATTTGTCTTGTCCTGTCTTGTCTTGTCTTGTCTTGTCTTCATCATTGTGTCTTTAATCTTATGCTGGTCTCTTTGCATTGATGACGTGTTTTCTGGGTCATAAGATTGCGCCACTTAAATATTGCAGAGAACAGGCAGTGGCCATCGGTCAAGCATTGATCTACGCTGGATACATTGAGCCGATAGGCAACCAGCTGCCTATCTTCAGAGATGATTTCACTCTGTATAAGCCAGGCGAGGTATTATTGCGTTATAGTACTTAAAACTGAAGAACTTTAATGTAAGTGAACTGTGCATATTTCATATTTGTTGTATGTAATGGTGTGGTGTGAATTTGGGCGGTAGAGGGATAGAGGGGGGCAGTCAGTGAGCTAAACCGACTACATCAAATGTGCTGTTTCCATATTTTTTAGACTTCACAGGAGCAAACACTGTTTGAAACAAGTTTCACTTGTGAGCGTGCTTGTGTGCTTGAAATAATCTGTCTTAGTGATTTGTAGAGCTCTGAATACGAGACAGTCCCATCTACAGGCTATGTGAACTGGTGAAAATTCAAATTCCTCCACTCAGCCGTGACCGTGCCGCAAGCCTTATACTTATAGCTGACCCCTTCAGTCCTTGATATTTGCGTCGGTGTGTTTTTCGTCAGTAGATCCCTTTGCACATGTGTATATGGCCCAGGCTCAGAAAAGGCGTTGAGCGACCCTGACATGCACCCCTATCCCATTCTGCTCGTTTTTCTTCGTAACGGCAGAACTGTTTCAGCCTTTACATGCACCAATCACAAACATGATAATAAAGTTCACCAAAAAATGGTTTTGTCACTTACCGTTGGGGGTTTTGTGAGTTTTATCGCGGTTTTTCTGCGCCGTTGGCGGCGTTTTTCGTGTCCGGAAAAGTGGACACGCGATACAGTACCTCATTGCCGGAGCAGTTACCAAAACCAAAACGTCAGCCAGTTTTCGCAAACTTGCATGAGATCGGCGGAGAACATATCAAAGAAGCAGTCAGTGCGTTCTTTGATTGCTGAAGAGTTTATTTTTTTGCAGCATTAAACCGAAGATCGCGGCTGCATTGTACATCATAAGTTTGGGTTAGAAAATCGATCGATAATGACTTCGGATTTCCACTTCCGGTTCTCGCACAAAAACGTCTTTAGCAAACCGGCTGCGTTGGCACAAAAACGTGCAAGTTAGGATGCCAAAAAAAGAAAGAAAAAAGTTTGCATAACTATGAAAACAGACCGACTCAATTTGCCTTTTTAAAAATTGGTGTTCTGATACAATGATGTACAGGTTCGAATCGCGCGGTCTCGCTAGACAACGCGATCAGCTGTGACCCACTTCCATGCTTTGTTTGAAACCGCAGTTGGTCACTTCCTATTGTCGGACGCGCATCGTGGGATAATGGCAACCGAGTGTCATATATCACCAGGTAAATTTTTCATGTTTGGTCCATACCTTTTATGATGTACAAATTTTAGCCATCAATTTTCAATTATCGGGAGTTTACTTTCGTGTTATCTGTCTAAATTTCTGCCTTTGTGATAGCGTGTCATCCTATGGAGACATCGCGACTTAGCGCACGAAATTTGACATGCACCGTGTAACTTTGTGGGCCATTGTTTTATACACTCCTGTCTCTGCTTCAGTGTTTGCTGACAAACAAGAAAGATTTTCATAAAAGTAGCACATTTAGTTGTTGCCGGCTTGCATGATAAAACAAAATAACGATCAAATGGCCCGCCTTCACGACCTGAGCGGTTGAAAATAGATTTTGATTTGAGACCATGATTTGGACTGGGTTCATCATTTATGGGGAAAAAATGTAACACAATGGCGAACTCAGCGAACTTTTCAAAGAATACTATGTAAACTAAAAGAAGTGACCCGTGTAATTCTGAATATTGCAAACCGGGGCATATGCTTCCTTCCCCAAAAAACACTTGTAGCCTAAAATCTTCAGTTCGTACACGTGGTCAAGTTCATCACTGAACACAAAGATTGCATACGTCTTTGTCGTGTTTCGTGACGCACAAGTAGGAATGTGAAGAGTTTTTTTTTCAAAGAATGAGAAATTCACACACACAAAAAAAAACCCAAAGAGAGCTGTGAAATGATGGCGATTTATGTAGCCATAATGTAAAACTGATACATCTGATCACATATTTTTTGTTGGTAATATGTGCATCAAACAACACCAAACTGACTCTGGATTAAGCAAATAAAAGCGACATAAAGGGACAGAAACCACTTAACTTTCACAAAGGACGGCACAGGTCAACGTTTCGGCTTTCGCCTTCTTCAGGACATAAACAAATGGGACATAACTTCAGCAAACAAACAATGCGGACGTACTGACATACACGCCGCGGGGGGGAAAAAAAAAAAACCACGGTGGGCGAGAAAAGGACCAGAAAAAATAGTAAAAATATCACAACACCCATCCTTTGGTGACAAAAGACCATGGACTGTGTGTGGAGAAAAAAAAAAAATGTGGGGCAGAAAAGAACAAAAAAGAATAGTGAAAATTAGCAATCACAACACCCATCCTTTGGTGACACAAGACCATGGACTGTGTGTGAAAAAGGTTCAGAGGGTTATGTTACGGCTTTTCGTTCACGTACAGCTGAGGGTGTAATACCTCTTGAGGTTGAAAATCACGTAATCAATTCTTGAGCTGAGGGTATGAACACGCACACCATCACTGCATTGAGGGTATGAGCACGTAGGCTTTTTCTGTCAGTGCGTATCGTCACGTAGAGGTTTTAAGCTGTGGAGGTATGCGCCAGAACGTAATGCCATGTATTTTCTCACACCTGTGTGATGTCAGTCTACAATCATACAGTAGAAACTTGATTGAGCGACATCTTGACTGAGCGACCGTTTTTGGCCGGCACGGACTGTTTTTCTTCTTTATTGCATCTCAAACGACCGACCACCTGCAGGTCGCGACCGCTATTCTGCTTGCAAAACGACCCCGCGTCTCTGTTGTGGGCGACCACAGCTGGCTGAGTTGGCGCTTCACAATTCGCCGGCAGCCGATAAATAATTAGTTACCTCCGACCGCCCAGGGCACTTGGGCTGACACTACCCGCGACCCGCCGCTTGGACCCCCACCCACCCACCGTGCACGCATGACCTCGGGCAAAGACAGGGCAATTAGCACGTCGCCCCCTAAACACGACTGCAGTTACGCGGGTTGTGATCACCTCATCCGCCAGGTCCGACGCCCTTTACACCTGTCAAATCACTGACCATTGTTTCCTCAAGACGCATCTCGTGTTTCTTTGTGTGCCAAGGCGTGTGAGCGAATTAAGGCGGATAGTTGATAGGTATGGTGTGGTTCCTAATGCTCCTTGTTTTTATGTTTTGACAAGAAAGAAAACGGAAACTGCCGCCGGCTAGGAATTCAGTCGGACTAAACTCAGCGTTTTGACACTTAGCAAATCTGCATCGCCGGGATGTCAGTGTACGTCGTTTGTACACGTGTGTGTGTGTGTGTGTGTGATTGCCACCGTGACGTTGTGAGAGAGATGAATTTTGTAGTCATCAACTGCACACAGTAATTATTATAAATTTTTGTAGTATCATTAGTACTAAGAGTGTGGTGGCTTATACCCTCAAATATTTTCTGAAAGGGTATGAAAAACCCTCTAGAAGATGCGGTAAGGGTATAAAAAAAAACCCTCACTTTTTTGCAATGGAGGTATGAAAACCCTTTGCCTTTTAGAGGATCAGCATCCCTGATTAGTGCTACATTTGTTATTAGCCTAACCAATGCAAGCAGAAGAGATTAATTTATAACTAGCAATCCTGTTTTCTGTTGACTCAATGCCTCTGGACATACAATTCTGCCAGCAAGTATCACTGTGTTTGGTACTTTTTCAACCTTCAAAGCCAGGTCTACAACGGAAACTTGATATAATATTTTGTCCACAATGTAGAAAAGGACCACATGATATGCAGTCAGACAGCCGAATAAACCAGTAGACACAGCTGATCTGCTCCAGAAGCTGGAGCGAAGATGCAAGCACTGCCAGTCTTTGAGATGTCACTCTACTGATTTCTAAGCGGTGTGATGTTGGACACCACCCAGAACAGCTCAGAAAAATCTGTTTAACATAAAAGCCTTGAAAACTGGGCCTTTGAATGACCACTGTCAAATACATACATGTACTTAATCATGTCAACAGAGTGCCAGCCTGGTGGAGTCACAGACAGACATACAAGCGCTGCCACCTCTGCCTGAAGAGAGGGAGAGCAGTGAGCCACTCTGGTTCCGAGAGATTGAATCTGATGAGGACACTGATGATCGCACAAGTAAACAGCTCACGTCACCTGTCTTAACAAACGAAAAATACTGATTTGAAAGTATGATAAATAAAAATTCTGAAACCCCAGGTCTTCACCTGACAGCTCTGGACTTGCACGCACATGCCCCAGTGTGTCCATGTAGATGGAAATTGCTGTTTGAGCACTGGGAAAATATTGTCTGCGTAACTGTTTCCAAACTTAGGTCAGATTGCTACTAAAATGGTTAGGTCAGATTGCTACTAAAATGGTTAGGTCAGATTGCTACTAAAATGGTTAGGTCAGATTGCTACTAAAATGGTTGCACTCTGTTGCCTTTCTGCTTCAAAGTTAGTAGCAGTTGACCACGCTACTGTTTCACTGTCTCGGGTTGTGTTATTGATAGATTTAATTATTTGTTTCCTTTTTGCCTTTCAGTCTCTCTGGGAGATGACCAGCAGTCAAGTCTGACAAGCTCGTATGGGCGCAAAAGTTTCTCATCTGAATCAGAAAACAGAGTTTTGTTTAGTCTCGGAGAAAAGTCTGAGACTAACATTAACAGCATGCCAGAGATACCAAGATGTGAGTTCATTCTTGTTGGTATTTGTCCTTTGGCATTTGAATCAAGGACACATGTCGGTGCATTGAATAATCTTTGTAACTGTCCTTTGGTTGTTTCTTCTCTTGGATTACGTTTCATGTGTTACGTTACGTTTCATAAGTTGCGTAGTTTCTGAACAGGTACGATCCTGGATGTTTTTTTTGTGTGTGTGTTTTTTTTTGTTTTTTTTTTTTAGTTTTCCATGCTACATGTATTGCGTAGTTTCTGAACTGTTGTCATCCTGCATGTTGCTTTTCTGTGTGTTCCAGCTTCTATAATGTCAAGAGACATGATGGAGGAACCGTTGCCAAGACAGGATTCATCTGTCAGTGGCTTTTCTGATGAATTCCTCAAAGGTGCATTTCAGTTACTGTCTTGAAAAATAATTTTTCTTACACATTTGGCAGTCTTCAGAAATACCTTTTCTTGCAACTTAGTCATATTTGATTCTGAAACACACACATGCGCACACTCGCACTCATGCGCGCACTCACACACACACATGTACACCCACACAAGCATGCATGCACATACACATGTGCACGCAAACACACGCACAGAGTAGTTGGGAATAAGTGAATGAGACCAGTAGAGATTCAGCGTGTAGACAAGTTTTCTCTTAAATTGGTTAATCCTCTGCTCACGGGGAAAGTACAATTTTAACAGACATCTTCATCATCTCAAATTCAAAGTACACGGACACACTTTAGATCCTAAGTTCCTCATTGTACATCAACTTACAAAGCCATTTGATGTCAGGTGCGCTGTTCCTGAGCAAGGCTCCCGTGCCATCGTCGGACATCGTGACCTGTCCTCAGGGCTGGAGAGTAGTGGAGCAGCTAGGGGAAGAGAATGGAGAAAAACTGGCTTATGAGAGGCTGAAGTAAGGACATGTACAAGTCCATATATATTGTCCATTGCACAAAGATATTGCACTGTATCTTATCATCTGGGAAGTTCACCCAGAAAGTATTAGCAGGTACATGTACAAAAATATTAAATGTGCCTTTTCTAGGATTTCGAGGTATCGGATAAGCTTGTGAGTGGGCATGTATGTTATAAAATAGTCTGTCTTACAGAGTAGTAGAACCCTGAATGCAATACAGTGTAGTCTGCAGGCTGCGCGAGCTGTCCAAAATTCAGATTCTGCTATTCAGCAGTTGACTGTAGCCACAACACTAGCTCTTCTTGTCAGTGATACGTCATGTGTATCCCTTTTGTTGGCTCGGTGCCAGCCTGTGAGATGCTGTCAATGTGCAAGTGTCGAAGTGGTACGATGTGAGACGCAACCAGAAGAGCTAAGCATGATCTGTGAGCATGAAATGATTGGAATATGAGCCTTTATATAATATCAATTTCGTTTGGTGTATTGGTTGATTCTAGCGTCAGCTTCCTTCTTATACTTACAGGGGGCTAATGCTACCATTTTTAACTCTTTTGACGACGGAGCACAATTTCTGACACACGATTTCCTATAAATTGTGCTCCGTTGTCAAAGAGTTAATGCCTCACAGCAGATCGTTCTGAGCTGTTTTTGTGGTATCTATCATCACACAACTTAGACATCGGGACAGTGATAGCGTCTATAATGTGGCACTGAGCCCTGTGGGGATGGCCCTAATTGCAGGCTGGGGAATTTTCGGTCATTTGGCAATTTTCAGACAAATTTCCTATCCTTTCAGCCCCCAAAAATGTAAGTTTCAGCCACGAAAAGGAGGAAAAAGGTTGCATTTATCAACTAATCAGGATGCATTTAATGCCATATGGGACAGTCTAGCTTCATTTTATAATTCTTTTGTGTCAGCATCAAGGCAGTATTTCACTTTTGGGTGCCAAGAGAGGCTACTACATCAGTAAATGCCTTTAATAATGCAAAAATTTGTTTTCTTGCTCCTGTGGTCCCCCCGAAAGGGCGCGGCCCCTGCACTCTGGCCAGGTTTCAGTCTTTTTTTCCCCGCAGCAATTCCCCAGCCTGTAATGGGCAGGATATGAGGGAAAAGCTACCCTGACTGAACAGGGCAGCTGCACACTATTCAGTCCAGTCTGCTAGGTCGGCCACATTTGATGTCTCCTTGACTGTGACGGACAAGTTACACAAACAGGCCCAGTTCCCACAGCCACAGAAAACATTTAGCTTTTCGGAGTATGCACAGTTTTTTACTCCCACCTCGGGTAGGGGTCAAACTCACACAGCTTCGCACGAAATGCAGGAACAGTTGACCTCTCCTTCTCATTCTACATGGTTTCCATTCATATAACAGGCAAGCACACACAGAACACCTGCAAGTGATGACTCGACAGTTGCTGAGTCAGCAGGGACTGTCGGCATCCTGGGAGGCAGTCATACTGAACTGTGTTCACCAAGTCACTCACTTTGTGCGCCCGGATGTACGTGCCGAAGGGGATGACATGGACGTCCGCAAGTATGTCCACATCAAGAAGGTATGTCATTTCCGTGACTTGGAATGCACAACCAGCCTCTCCCATAAGCAGCTACTGATTAGGAATGACCAGAGAGGTCATATCCAGTTGAACAGCATATGCTCCCAGTTCTTCTCCCCCACCCCCCACCCCCGTTGGTGACCCGTAGTGTTCCTCCTGCTTCAGACAGGAATTAGTGGCTGTAAGGGTTGGTCACTTATGACAGGTGTTACAGTAACTGTGTTAGCAGCAATACAAATTAGCCATTTCAGAAGAAATTAAAACTGATTTGTAAAATTATGTTTGCTGTGGCTCGTACTTGCCATACACATTTTATGCAGCATTTCAGATCAGACACTTACATTTAAACTGGTAACACCAGATGGCTGCTGGTTGTAAATTCAAAAGAATGGAAATTGGACTGTTTTGATGGCTGTTTGACTAAATGTGGGTGGGTATTTGGGAGTTTAACAACCTTTTCCACCACGTAAGTTGACTAAATGTGACAGAGTACAGGAAAAAGTATCATCTTTAAGTACATTATTTTGTGGAAACATTCAAACAATGTTTTTCCAGAGGCAAACAAAACCAGGACAGTTTTAAGTATGATAGTTGTTTAGCTATAATTCTGTGAAGGTGGGAGGGACAGTGGTCAGTCCAGCTAGCCCTGACCTTTTTCCTGGTCTAGCTGAAGACGGTGCCCATCGACTTCAGCTTGTTTTTTGCATGCCCCGTCATGTTCATGTATATGTCTCATCAGTATGTCTCATCATTCAGATCCCAGTGGGCCAGAAGCAGGACACATCTCTGATCCACGGCCTTGTGTTCACCAAGAACATTGCCCACAAGAAGATGCGGCAGCAGATCGCCAACCCTCACATCCTACTGCTGCGTGGTGCCGTTGAGTACCAGCGTGTGGAGAACAAGTTTTCCTCACTAGAGCCGCAGATTCTCCAGGTTAGTACTTGCATGGATTTCTTATTCATTTCAGAGAGTGACAAGGGGACTGGAGGTTATGTGACTGTAGCTGAGTCTCTCCCAGAAGGACTCAAGTAAAGGAGCTGTAGTGATGGGCTATTTCGTCAAGGGTCAATGGCCCATTTCCCACAGTGATCCACTTGGCTGTGGATACTTTTTAAACTGGCTGTGACGCATTTCAGATATGAGCGCCGATCGCACATTCAGGCGAGTGTGGCACATAGAGCATTATGCCCTTTGAGAGACACTGACCTTTTTTCAAAATTCCCATGAGTAGTTGGAGCAAAACAAATATACACCTTTAAAACTACTGTACATCCAGTATGCTACCATTAACAAAAAAAGAAAAAGTAAATTGGTGCTTGTTCAGAAGTTACAAGAGATTAAATACTAGAGGTGTACAGAGGCGGCAGTCAGCCTGAAAACGCATGCCGCTGAGCAGTGCTGTTCATTCCAGAGTGTCTGGCGATGAAGCAGTTAAAAGTTGTTTTGGGCAGGCAGGGTGTAAGTATTCCAGAGTTTAATTCTGAGCTGATCTTGTTTGGCAGGAGAGAGAATTTCTGAAGAACAGCGTGGCCAAGATTGTTGCTTTCCGCCCCAACATTGTGGTGGTGGAGAAGTCAGTGTCACGCCTGGCTCAAGAGTTCCTGCTGGACGCTGGCATTACGCTTGTCTTCAATGTCAAACCTGTAAGTTGCTCATCCTGTATTGTCTTCTGACTTTGATAATAATAATAATACAGTTGTAATAATATCTGTAAAATGCAGAGTGCTATAAGCACTATTATTAATTGTTGATTTTATTAATCTTTTGAATCTTTCGTACTTTAGAAACAGATGGTCAGGCACCCACTCTAGCACTTCTGCGGTGATTCATATTCATGCCGGACGTCGATCATAGATTTCCCTCCTGAAAACATCTTCAGTTTCCTAAGAGAGGTCAATTAAGACAATTTGTCTTTTTTAAAATATAGACCTTTGGAATACATTGACCTGTTATGTCAAGTTTTTAGTTCAGTTAAAAGAAATTTTCATTAATAGATTCTAAGTACATGTATATATTTACATCTTATTTTCACGTGGAAATTTTTACGTTTTAAACCTGGCAGGAACGGACTTCTGTTAGCGGCGAATTAGTCTTTGTTGCTTGCGCAGCGTTAAGCCCTAACTAACTAACTGAGTAACTAACTTCAGTCTTTTTTTCCCCTCTGCAATTCCCCAGCCTGATGAAGACCTGCCCTGAAGGCCTCAACCTATTCTGTATCTCATGATTTTGTGCATTTGTCGTGCAGACTGTTATGGAGAGGTTGGCACGGTTCACCCAAGCAGACATTGTTGCTTCTATTGATGGACTGGTCAGCAAACCGAATCTTGGCTTCTGTCATGACTTTCACTGCCAGACCTACACCATGCCTAACAGTGAGTACAATGGGAAATGGAAGAGTTTAGGTAGATGCAGAGAGATATATTACCACTTTCATATTAACTGCACAGTGACTGCATTTTGCAGGCTGACACGGAGCCAGCAGAAGGGAACATGTGGTGTGAATATGACAAGGAGTCTGCTTGTGTTGCAGCCAATGTTAACCGCTTAGGAGGAGAACTGGAATTTTCACCAGCTCTGTCTATAACAATAAGAATAATAATATAACATTCTTGTCCAGCGCAGTATCTCCACAAAGTGGGCTCAAGGTGCTTCACAAACACAGTCTAAACTAATACCGGTAGAACAAAAGTAGACAACACGTACTGACGCAAAACACACACACACACCACATGCATGCACGCACACACAAAACCTGCCACTGTCTATGTACGTTTGGCATGGCATTGCATTGCATTCAGAACTCTACTAAACATTGAAATAGACTGTTTCAAGCGTATAGGCGCAGTCACAAGCGAAACCGTTCCAAAACATAAGTTGGCCTCTGTGATTTAACCCAGTAAACACAGAATATAAGCGTTTTATTGTTTGTTCACGATTTTCAGAGGAGAGCAAGACAGTGGTGGTGTTTGGCGGCTGTGCTACACATCTGGGTTGCACCATAAATCTGACTGGGGCCTCTATCAGTGAATTGAAACGGGTAAGCTCCTAACATGACAGACTTCATGGAGAAATAAAATACACTAGTTGCGCACCAGTGTTGGTTGGTGATGTGTAGACATACCTGGCTGTGTGTAATGTTGCTTCAGCAGAGATCAGCGTGTGATCTAGAGTGTTTAGCTTAAAGATCTAAGCTCCCAACAAAAAACTTTCCAAAGTGTGAAAAAAATTTACAGAGTCGACCGTGCGAGCACAGTCAACTCTGTCACAGTTGCAGAGTTTTCAGCGTCCCTGAAACCCCAATAAAAGCCAAGGGCAGCCTGATTTCACAGCTCAGTTTGCGTTTTGACACTGAGCGAGAAAGATCGTGCAGCACTCAACATCTGCTAGACACTGTAGCGATGTGTCTCGCTCACGGACCAAAAGCCAAATATTGTCACGGCAAACCCGTGCTCTGGTTTTATAAGGGTCCCCGAAGCGCCGAAAACTCTGCAACTGTGACAGAGTTGACTGTGCTTGCACGGTCGACTCTGTAAATTTTTTTTACACTTCGGAAAGCTTTTAGTTGGGAGCTTAGATCTTTAAGCTTGTGGTGTGATGTATGTGCAATTGTTCCACGTGAGCTGAAGATGACACAAGTCCCCATTGAATGATGCAGGCGTAAGTAATATTTATACTCGTTTTGTTCTCAGGTGAAGCTGATACTGAAGTTCATGACATACGTTGCCTACAACTCGCTGCTGGAGCTTTGCTTTGCTATGGACGAGTTTGCCATGCCACCTCCAGGCTCTGAGGAACTGGCAGAAAACATGGAAGGCTTCGAGAGTTCTACTGAGCAGCCAGACATGGGAGAAATTCTGGACGAGGAACCAATGGACATTTCAGAAATGCAAGAAAAACAGGATGCCTCAAAGCAAGAGGACAAAGTCAGAGGCGTCTCCTTTGAGGTTGGTGAGTCGTGTGCTGTCCAGTCAGATGCCACTGCCAAACAGGATGACGTGGAGGTAGAGTACACGTCTCTCACAGAGATGTCCTCGTCCATTCAGGAGTCCTTTTTTGATGCCGCAGAAACGGTAGGTGACATGCAAGCAAAAGGAGAGGCAGCAACTGAGACTCAGAGTGAGACAGCTGAGCCGGTTGAAAAGTCCGGAGCTAACCTTTCAGTGCCTCAGGTTCCAGACCCTACGATGAAGCGCCAGCTGTCAGCGGTGATGGAGCTGACGGACTGCAGTGATCCGTTGTTAAGCTACCAGAAGAACCAGGATGACTCCATATTCAAGCGCTCACAGAGCATCCAGTTTCAGGAGCAGAAACAGACCATGTACCGCCAGTTCCGCAACACTCTGCATGGAATCTCCCTCTCTGCGTCTCCCTACATCAAGTACAACGTGCCTTTCTTGGAGTCGGAGGCTGGAGCAAACTGCTTTGTTCGGAAGTACCTTCCTGATGAGATATACTGGTCGGCATTGTTCACAGGGGAAAAAGCGCCCAAGGAGCAGAGACTGAGCAGGACGAAGTACCTTGATATGGATTATGGGGCCCGCTTCCCCGTCAAGTCTGACATCAAGATTACTGAGGCACATCCCTTTGTTCTGAGTGAGATGACTGCTGCAGCACACGAGAACAGTACCCAGGTACAGTGTTTATCTTATGTTCGTCTTTAGTACTCACGCGCAGTGTAGGATTGTTGTCATTTGGTTTTAATCATCGCAAATTTAGCATTTACAGCACAGTGAGGTTTGCTTGAATTGAATTCTTTCTGACGTATATCATTGAAAGTTTGATACTTCATCGTGCAGTTTTTCAATGCTCGGGTCATATGTATTCCTGCTGGAAGCCAAATATTTGTGCTAGCTTTTTTCTCATTGCCCCGTCTTTGATTACACCCATATGTCATGGAAAAGGACATTTACCCCCAAACACCCACCCACCCACCCTCATCATTTTGTACGCTAATCTTGTGCTTGTGTTTCAAACTTATATGTGTATCTGCATGGTTACCGATCTGTCTGCTTGATTGCACTATTGCACAAAATAAGTCCTGACATGTTTTTGTCTGAAAATGTCCAGGCCTTGCTAGCAGACTTTCGGGCTCGTGGGGGACGGATCTACATGTTGTCAGGTGAAGGAAAGAACGGTGTGTCCAGGGACTCGGCCAAGGCCAAAAAGGAGGCTGTTGAGGAGACGCTAGCCAATGAGTACGGCCGCACTGGCATCTGCTGGGAAAAGAAGGTACATTTTTTTTACAGGGTGTCGTTGTTATGTTGTGTGATTCATGCTGATGGTGACAGGAGAGAAAAAATATTGATTTATGCATAAGACCTAAAGTTATCAAACATTCATTGACTATAATGTTGTCAGGGTATTGTCATGCACAAAACCTACACACACACACACTCTCTCACACACACACACACACACACACACACACACACACACACACACACACACACTCACACACAAACACACATTAGTTTTAAGTAATGGAAAGAACTTGGTGTTGCTTAAAGTGTGTATGCTGTCATTGTAGTTTTTGAATGCGTATCTTTGTAATGATGTTTCTTTTCAGACCGACTGCCTGGATGTGCGTAACCACCAGAAACTGTCCGTGTTGTTCAGCAGCTACTCCTACCGCTCTCCAAACCACCCCAACCCTTGTGTCTACCCCTGGTGAGTCAGTTAGCCCTTTTCTGATCAGCGCTGCCACAGTGTAACCCTCCTGCCTACCATTGCGACAGTGAAAACAAAATGTTCAAAAAAATGTTGGGACCCTACAGTGACTGGCATGACTTGGACTGGCCACTTGCGAGAGTTCGTCTTCACTTTCAGATGATTTGTCAGTTTCAGGAACAAAATTTGCAGAATCGGAGTCATACTTAACGGTCAATGGCACTTTTGCTATCGATAGCAAAACATCAGTGCACATGAGGGTTGGATTTCACCCATCAGGCCTGATTTTCTTATACACGTGAAACCAATTTATGCTTGTTTAACACTTTTAGTGACTGTGACTGAATAGTCAGTTATGGTTAGTAGGTTTTACATTTTTCACCGGAACCCCTCATGCTTGTAAAACCACGACTTATTTCAGTGGCGAGTTGTTTTAGCTTTCTCTACCTTTCTGTAGAAATGATTGGATTAATATGCATGGACATGGTTTTGCTTCAGGGTGGTCACGATGGAGTACTACGACAGAAACGACATCACTCTGGGAGGTTTCCTGGAACGTTTCTGTTTCAGGTAAGGCCACTTATCTTTTTAATTTTTATTTTTTTTGTGGACACACACAGTCATTGAGGATTTTATGCATTGGTGGGTTTGTTAGTGGGTGTTTTTATCTGACAGCGTGTCCCGAGTAATTTGTCTGCAGCCTTTGCCAGATGGAAGTGGGTGTAAAGTGGAAGGGCTTTACATTTGTGTGAACTATACTCCTCATAGGACAAATGTCCTGACTCACTGTAGAAGTATAGCACATTTGTCGTGAATATTGTCTACTGTGGTGCAGAAATGATGGGACACATATCCGCCTTGGTAAGAACGTCAGTGGACATTTCGAAAATGGTCGTCTTTGACTGATGTCTCATGCTGATACGAAGTCCTGCAGTTGTATAAATTAGTCGCACAGCGCGTGAAACTCAGTGTTCCCTGTGATTCGAAAATGCAAGGATCCTTGGACCCTCTCTCTATATTTTTTAGGGTCCTTTTGTAAATTTTGAGGGTCCATAGTCTGAAAGTCAAAACCATTTGTTGTAGTAGTTTACAAAAGTATTCAAGTAAAAGAGAGTATGTGAAATTGTAGCGTGTCAGCCGTGTCAAATTGGCAAGGCGAGAAAACCGCACACTTACAAAAAGGAGCATTATGACTGGACAAAAGGTGCCATGGAGTGTTCAAGACAGTCAGATTCTGTCAGTTATGCACAATGGCTCAGCGGAAATGCAATACTGCAAGTGACAGCTGCTACTTACAGACCACTTTCGTTCATCGCGTTTCCGGGAGAGTGTTGGAAAAATACTGTTTGTCACAGCGAGACGACCCCCCCCCCCCCCAATGCGCCCCCCCCCCCTCCCCCGCCCATGTTCTCATGTTTGTGCATCAATTAAAGAGTGTTGTGCATACAGATGCACACACCTGTGCATAATCGAGAACACTGGAAACGACTGTTTAAAAGTGCAGTGTGAGAATGTCTTGCAGGGAGTCGTACACCTGCCCATCACCTACTTGTGAAGTGCCCATGTTTGACCACATCCGGCGCTTCGTGCATGGTCACGGCTGTATCAACGTGCTGCTGAAGAAACTGGAGAACCCCATCCCTGGGGCCCAGGACAACATCCTGTTGTGGAGTTGGTGTCGCCGTTGTAAACAGGTACAGTTTGGCAACATGCCGATGATCTTGAGGTGTTCTGACACTGGCATGATCTAAAGACTAAGGGTTTACAAACTGTCACCGTCTGTGTGTCTGTGTGTGTGCGCACGCGTGCACGCGCATTGATGTGTGTGTGTATGTGTGTGTGCATGTCCAATTTGGTGGATGAGTGGTTGGGTGTTCTGTAACTGCTTTGACTGCTGCTGGCAGTTTCTACAGTAGATGCATGTCTTGTCCTTCAAATGATCAGCAGCATTAAACTTACAGACAAACATAGTGAGTTTTCCATCAGCACAACACGCATACTGATTTTCAGCCAGCTGTCTCCTTCCCTTGTCATTTCTATCAGTGGTTTTCTCTCTCTTAGTTTATCAGTGCTACAGTTTATGCCTCTGTTGATGGATGTGTACTACATGCATGAAACTAAACTATCGTTTTGTGGTGGGCTGGGCGGTCATTAGTATAAAGGTAACGACTCGTGTCACCGATGTTAGGTTGGGGTTTGAGTCTCCTCTTAAGGCATCAAAATTTTCAGCTGAAATGTTCAGCCCACAAAGTTAGAAATAAATGCAATTCTAAATTCCAAAACACCAAATAGCTAATATGTTGATGTCTTGTGTGTGAGAGAATGTCTGTGGTTCATGTGAGTGTGCGTGTTGGGTTCAGTTCGTGGCACTATGAGCCAGGTATGACGCCCGTATTAACACGGTTATTATTATTTATTATCAGTGCCTCTGCTTTGACCGTTTCAGGTGACTCCTGTGGTGCCCATCAGCGCTGACACGTGGAACCTGTCATTCGCCAAGTACCTTGACCTACGCTTCCATTGCACCAGCTTCCGTCGCCGTGGGTGTGCTGAGCCTTGCCCTCACTCCCTCCATCTCGACCATTACCAGTATTTTGGCCATCGGGACATTGTGGCTTCCTTCAAGTGAGGGTTAAATCCAGTTATTTGGCTTCATAGAAGCCATCTTTCTGTTTGGAACAGCTGTGCTTGTTAGTGCGACTCTGTACTTGAAAGAATTAATCCTTACCCTGGTGATAAACCACAGTGTTGTCTGTATTGATCCTTACCCTGGTGATAAACCACAGTGTTGTCTGTATTGATCCTTACCCTGGTGATAAACCACAGTGTTGTCTGTATTGATCCTGCTCTGCTGATGTATTGTAAGGGAAACAACCCTGTTCAATAAATTCTAAAGTCTGAACTGAATACTCTTCCTTTGGCCAAGGAATTGACCCCGGCCTCTCAAGCCACAAGCTAGGAGGCAGTGGTCAGTCTGTTATGTAATGGGCCTGATTTTTAAAAAAAAGTGACAGCAACACTGTAACAAGCACCGTGCTCGTCGCTTCAGATTTAGCCAAGTGGTACAATGTTAGACATTACTGAAAGAACCCAGAACAATTTGTCAATATAGAAAGATCGGAGGATAGGCTTTTACCTGTCGCCTCTTCCTTTCCAGCTCTGTTTGTATATTTTTAGAATGCAGACACTGCTTCAGATATCACACATATTTACTTTATTTTTATTCCAGAAACAGTGTGTGTTTTCATCTGTTTATCATCTTTGTCCAGGTATGCAAATGTGACGTTACGGGAACTTGCCTTGCCCGCCGTCATCGTGGATTTGAACCCGATGTCACTGAACGCCCATAATGCTTTAATGGATATCAAAGCCATCACAAACAGGTATGTGCCTCTCAGAATTGTGAGCAGTCTTTTGACACCTTGCACAGAAAGGATGAACTGGAAGCATTGATGTCAAATCAGTCCAGTCCAGTCCACTCCACTCCACTCCACTCCACTCCACTCCACTCCACTCCACTTTAATCCAGTCCAATCCAGTTACTCTTATTATCCCCAAGGGGAAATTTAAAAGGGGTGGTCACCACAAATCAACACACCCACACCCATGTCCCCCCCCCCCCCCCTCCTCCCCAGCACACACACACACACACACACACACACACACACACAGACGACACAAATATACCAGGATCCAAAATTTGATTGCAGTGCAGCAGAGAATTAATTTCCGCCCTACATGTTTCAGTATTTCACTGAATTAACATGTCATGCTGTTGGTCACATATAATATGAAGAAAAACATGTATACGCACACACATGGTGTATAGTCTGGTGTGGTTGTGTGTTTGAGTGACCACTATAGATGTTTTCTTGTTGATTGTTTTTTGTTTTTGATTTTTAACAAGTTTGTAAATCATGCAGGTTTTTACTACACGTAAAATAATTGTTGCAGTGCCTGTATTTTGATATTGTATACATGTTTGTATATGTGTGCGTGCGTGTGTGTGTGTGTGTGTGTGTGTGTGTGTGTGTGTGTGTGTGTGTGTGTGTGTGTGTGCACAGAGGAATGGATCGATTCAGCATGATCTTTGAGATCAGCATGAAACTGAAGTCCGAGGTGACAGGGGACGCAGCACTAAGGATGATGACAGATTACCTTAATGAGCAGCAGGTTTGTATGCAGTGGCTCACTTTTTACTTTTGGAGTGGATGTGGGGATGGTGCAATGTTAGTTTCGGATTTTCAGGAATGTCTGCTGTTGTGTGTTGACCTTTTTTCCTTCTTTTTTTTTTTCTTCTCCACTCGTGATATCAAGAGCTTTCTGAAGGACAGGCACCAAATAAGTATTTGCCATAATTATTAGTACTGCTATTTAAAGCTACACTAGAAATGTAAGCAGTATTGATAACAGCGACAGCAACAGCAGTGTGTTTGTTGTACACAAACTTTAATGTTGTTGTATTGGTGTGATCATCAAGATTGGTGACTTGTTTTTCTCTACAAAGTCCATGTAGATGATTTCAGGACTTCTTTAGATGATGTAGGCATTTTCTTCTGTCTCTGTCTGTATGTCTGTCTGTCTGTCTGTCTCTCTCTCTCTCTCTCTCTCTCTCTCTCTCTCTCTCTCTCAGCCTAAATTTGAAATAGAATCTAACATTATTACATGTATGTTCAACAGTACAAAAGTGACATTATAGGGTTTTCACATTGTTTGGGTTTTTGCTGCAGTCTGACAAGAGCAAGTTCAGAGAGTTCGCAACATGTATTCAGGTGAAAGTGACAGAAGCATCTGATGGAGAGTCAGGTTGGTGTTTCCCTTCTTTTTCAGTTCTCTACAAATTCTTTATCACAGAATACAGGCATGTAACTCAGTAAAACTAACTGAAGGTGAGGAGAGACTTCTTGTGGAAAGTGTAGCCAAAAAAAAAAGAAAAAAAAAAAAGGCATCATTGTGCAGGGCCATAGGGTGTTTGTTTTAATTTATTTGGTGTTCTTATTTATGTATCCAGAGAGTAAAGTCAAAGAGTCCATATCCCTGTTTAGGCTGTTAACTACCAAAATATCATGAACATGTTGAAATGCATCATGAATGTAAGTGGGCACTAGTCATGACAGTCAGATGTGATACAGTTTTTGAAAAAAAAAAGAAAAAAAGTCTTGACGTCTAGGGTATCAGTTGTACTGTGTACAGCACCAGTTTATGTCAGGGTATGTACTTTGCTTTTTCATAGTGCCTGAAGCTGACAAAACATTGGAGATCATGGACAACCTAGTTCAGCTGAAGAAGATGGTATCCGACTCTGTCCATCGCTGGAACACGAGGTGAAGAATGTAGTCTTTTGGGCTTGCTAGCTCTCTGTCATTGCATGTTTTAGTTCTTGCTCCTTTGAAGTTACAGTTTAAAGCCTCAATATGCTTGTCAGGCATACAATAATGTGAAAAACTTTTCATCTAATGCATTCAGCCTGGTCACTTGTGTCAAGGTATAACAGACCATCAGAAAGGCTGGCGTCATTGTAATATTGCCCCTAACAGCGCTGAGCTTTAACGCTCGCCAACTCGCCAATGGCCCCTAAAAATGGTGTCTGGCGAACTCGATTTACGGTACTATTCGCCCGGCTGGCGACCTGAAAATTACCGCCAGTGCTAGAGATTCCGTACCTGTACACGGACTCTTGACACGCGCTGTAAACAGCAGCAGCAGCCCTTTGTAATCGGCACAAATTTGTTTAAACTTGATTCGATCAAAAAACATGAGCAGTCAGCTGGACACAGAGATTGTTGCCAGAAGGAGAGTGCACAAAAATGAAACAGTTGTTGTTGAAAGTTATCTTGTTTATTAGCTGCAATAGTTATACAATTTAAAATAGGACCGCGTTTTCAATCAAAGGGTCTGGCAACCTGAAAAATGTTCTGGCAACCTCAACTTCCCAGGTTAGGAGCCCGGCTGGCTCCTTAGCCTGGCTTGCTGAATCTCAGCCCTGCCTAAGGGTAACTTTTAAGTGAAGGCACCGGTTGGGTTGGTCTATTTATAGAAACACTTATGGCTGTGTTCATACAGGAAAAGCCATATTTCTCCAATATTAGAAGCCGCAGTATTTAAGAAAATGGACTCCATGTCCAAATGGAGCATCATGTCGTACAGCAAACAGCTTCGTGAGTGGCATTGGTTCCCTGTCATGCGCGGTGCGTACTGTTATTTTAATCAGTTGACTTCTTGTCATACGTGTATCTTCCTTTTTATGTGATTTTTTTTTTTCATCCTTTGGGTTGTGGCAGCTTACCTAGGTATAACATTCACCCGAGTGTGAACTAAATGTACATGCTTACTGTTGCATTTTCAGGCTGCAGGATTTTGTGACAAATCAGCAGAGGAGGTCTAGGACAGCAAAGAAAGAAAAAGATTTTGCATCTTCTGTTGATGAGGTAATGTCTGGTTTAAGAGTTTGGCCTGGAGTTTTATTGTTTTCCACTGAATATTTCACTTTCAGACAACGTATGCAATGCTTTGAAAGTGGCTTTTCTGAAACCTAACTGTTGTTTTCTATACAACTAATTACTTGCCCAGTCGTCATAGGAGAATATTTCAGTTTGTGTTGCAAACTTAGTCTGCTATGTGAATTCAGTTACATGTGATAGACATCTTTACCTGTCCTTCGTTACAGGCAGAGAAACCTCTGCTGAAGACAACTGAAGATCGCAATCCAGGCATCTTCATCATCTCTTCCGATTCTCCATGCCCATCACCAGAAGACTGGAAACTGGGTAAGATAAGGCCTCTGTTTCTGACAGAACTGGTTGTACGGGCACCTGTTTGTGCTAAAATATATGAATACTCCTATGAATGTTCCGTAGATGGTCTGCGTACTCAAGGACATCAAATGACAGGTCTCAGAGATGGCTGTCCTTTCTATCAGCAGGCACTGTTCCACAGTCCAGTCCCAGTGCTGGCCAGGTGACCGCCTCGGCTGAACCCGCCAAGGAGGGGCAGAACACGAACAAAGCAGAAGGTACGACCAACAGTAGTTTATGGCAGTCACTCTTGTAAAGAGTCCTGCATTTTCTTTTTTCGATTGGTTGCTCTTTTATTGTTTTTGCATTTTGTTTTGTTTTGTTGTGTTTTGTTTGTTTGTTTGTTTGTTTGGGGTGTGTGTGTGTGGGGGGGGGGGGGGGGGGCAGGTGTGCCAAATTGAAGTGAAGTTAAGCAAATTATGATATTCTGTCGGCAGCTGTATTGAACTTTATTAAAAAGTTAAAGAGTAATATACATGTACTGATTCTTCAGCTGTTTGGTTCATAAATGATTGTTCCACTGCTCTGTGGCGTGAGTGTGTATGTGTATGTGTGTGTGTGTGTTATGCATGCTTGTGCACATGTGTTCAATGTTACAGGTGGTGAGGATACTGTTGATGGGTGGTTTAGTGATTTGCGAGGTGCCACTCGCCGATGGCTTAACAGCTCAGGATTCACTCCTTTGGCATTGCCATTGTGAGTATTACACCAAGATCCTTGTTGCATTTCCTGTAGTTTTCATCTTCAGTGGATTCTAACTGTACATGTATCATGTTTCCCTGTCCAGCTGAGCTGCTGCTCTATAACTGTAGCAAGCTAAGCTAAGATAGTGACTTTAACGTTTCAACTGCTTTTTGCACCGGGGGTGGGGGGGGGGGGGGGGGGGGGGGGGGGGGCAACCTGAAGTTCCCAGCTATGGGATAATGAAGAGCATGAATAATAAATAAATAATTTTAGCAGTGTATAAAGAAGTTACATGAGAAGAATTTGGCTGGCTCCTAATTGACAATACATGACACAAAATAATAAGTACAGACAAGCACACAGCTCCTCACATACTCTGTTAGAGGCTTTCAGAAAGTTCATGCCCACTATCTTTTTGTCATTGCCTATTTGTATTTCAGTGATCCCTCAGAGCACTACCTGCTGGCACCCTGTGAACGAGTACCGGTTATAGTTTATGACCAGGAACCAAGCAGCATCATCGCCTATGGTTTGAGGTCAGCCGTTACACAATCATTCGACTTTTCGCAGTGGCGGAATCACGTACTCCATCGCTCAGTGACCCACCCCAAATATAAACGTGGTTCCAAAACAGCATTAGTTGTACATCCTTTGTGATGGAATTGGAGTTTAAATGCATAGCGAACGTCCACGAAGTCACCATAAGAAGAAATATATTTATTACTGTGCAGCAGCTGTTCTGGGAAAGTCCATTGTTCATATATATATATACATGAGTGTACATATGAACAGTCCCAAGGGGAGCGTTTATTTTAAAGTGAAGCTAGAAGTGTTGTGAGGATTACAGGTCCATATGCATGTGGTTTGTGACACCCGTCATTTTCCATTTCCAGCTCGGCTGATTACCAGGTCAAGCTGCGAGAGATCCAGGCCATGATGTGGGGAGGACCAAAAGACCTGTCGGTCTCTGTTAGCAGGTCGGTAGGATCCCCACTCTTGCTTTTTAGAGATGCACTCTCAAAATGTTTGATATTACAGAAACCTGCTCTCTCTCTCTCTCTCTCTCTCTCTCTCTCTCTCTCTCTCTCTCTCTCTCTCTTTTCTTATTTTGTGTTTATGGCATTTGGTGATCATGTGATCATAGTTAGTATATTGTTAGTGTCGACGTATGTGTTTTGCTTTTTGTTTTTGTTTGTTTGTTGCTGTTGTTGTTTTTCTTTGTAATGCCCCTCAAGGGTCAAGAATAAATGACTTGACTTGCTCATAAATCTATGTGTGTTCAGCTCAGATCATGGACACACATAGTAAAAAGTAGCAGAAAGTGACATGTATGTGGACAAGGTAATGACAGGAGGTATAGTGACTGTTCAGTAGTGCAGATATGATTTGTGAGGAGCACAGAAAAGCAAGTTCAAGACCCAGTAATAATATAAATTGAGACACTGCTAAAATCTGCTTTCATCTGTGTACTATGGGCCAGTCTGTTTTTGTAAAAGGCATATGGCCTCCATGCTCTATCTAAACATGTATGTCTGTGTTTATACATGTATGTATGTGTTTCTAAAGGGGAGCCGGGATAGGTGATCGGTAGAGTGTTGGACTAGCTTCTCAGTGCTCCGGTTGTGAGCTTAAACCCCGGCTGGGGCCGAATATAACTTCCAGCCTTTTTCTCCTTACCCCACCGTTGATATTGCCCATATGGTGATGGAAAAAGGATTTAAAACCCTCAGACACCCACCCATCCATCCACCCTGTGATTTGAAAGCAAAGGTTGGTACATTATTTTCAGCAATTTGCCAACAAAGGGGAACAAACCAGCAGACATGGGCAACATGACCGTGGAGGCTATGCTGGAAACAGGTGAGGATGTCTCCCTTTGTACTGCCTTTCATGTGGGCTTCTCTCACTGTCAGTATCTTCGTGTGTTTGTCAAGATGCATGATTTCGCACAAGCGCAAACTGCACATGTGTTGGAAAATGTCACTCATGCACTTGATGGGGAAAAAAAAAAAAAAAGGAAAAAGAAATATTACGTACTTCGATGTTTCACTCTAAAAGCTGTTTGAAGCTAACCTGAGAACAGAGTGCACATGAAGTGGTTGTCCGCACTGTTTGTAGGGGGGATGACTTAATTTCTAGACCACCAGGTGTATGTGCTATCTGCTTAATGATCAACCAAATCAATCTCAGTTCACTTGAACACGAGTGTGTGTGTGTGTGTGTACCTGTGTTTGTGCCTGCGTGCGTACATGCGTGCGTGTGAACACGTGTGTATGTGTTCGTGTGCTCTATTATATATACATTTTAAGATGTGTTCTCAGCAGTTAATTATAATAAATAAAATAAATAAATTTCATTTATATAGTGCACTTCTCAGACACAGTGACTCATTGCGCTAACACACGTCACTCGTACACATTCATACCATACAGACCAACATGTCAATAATTAGGATAGTAATAGTGTATGTAGTAGTAATTTGACATAAATGTGATCTGCTGACTTTTTAAATTGCCATTTCAAGGAGCGTGTGATATGTTGCCAAACTGGTATTCATCAGAAGGTAACTTTTCTCCTTGTTTGTTAGATGTTGGTTTTCTTGCAGTAGCTTTTCAGCATTTGCTAGCTGTTAGCTAACACCATTACACACCATTTCCCGCCTGACTGTACGTTAATCGACACTAGGGCTACACAGGGTGAGTCAAAACAGATGCGAGTGTTTCCGGTGCCACTCCGCTTCAAAAAGTTTTGCTGATGATTGCTCTTTTGCAAAGTCATATGTTTGAAAGATGAGCATGTATATGTCTTCACATTCTAGTAACATTTTAGTCAGAGTCGTCACCTGGTACATGTCTTCACATTCTAGTAACAGTTTAGTCAAAGTCGTCACCTGGTTGACTATCGGCCCCTTTCTCAGTTTGATGCTGACAGGCTGAAGTCCGTTGGTAAGGCTTTTGGTGCTACATGTAATCAAATTTGAAAATGGAAACACTCAGTGCTACGTCTTGGAAACAGGCTGACTTGGTAGTGCTACTTTTGAAGCGAAATAGCACTGGAAACACTCGCGTCCATTTTGACTACACCCTGTGGGATATGGGTTCACACTTGTACACTGTGGGGCGTAAGAGCCTAACATTAGTCATATTGGTCATAAGTGTAAACAGATTAGCGAAGGCCTAGTCATGGAATACAGTATGTTGTTAAGACTTGGTATACAGCGTTGTAAAGATTTCAGATTTCAGCCTTTTAGATGTGTTTTCAGTAGAGAAGTCATTGTTTGAGGATGACAGATATGAAATTAAGTATAGCGTGTGTGTGTGTGTGTGTGTGTGTGTGTGTGTGTGTGTGTGTGTGTGTGTGTGTGTGTTTGTGTGCTGTATCAACTTGACTGCTGCTGGTAACTGCTTGTAGTGATTGTAGTTGGGTCTCCGGCATCCGCCACATGATCAGGGTTTCATCACAAACGCAGTGATGTTTTTCTTAGCACACTGCGCATACAGATTTTCAGTCTACCGTCTTCAGCAGAAGGAGGCTGTCACATAAGCAAGCTGTCTGATTCCCGTTTTGCCAAATGGGTTCGGCAGCAGCAGTCAAGCAACGCATGACATTAGCTCAGTGAGAAAAAAAGAAGAAAAAAAGACAGCAGTAAAAGCAGTTTGGTGCTGTCATAACAATCCAGAGGAGTATTTTTCAGTTTGACCACAGTAGTTAAACTCAGGTGCCAGAGACATCCAGTGTTTTTACTGATTTTGAGCCGGTTTCCCCCTCCCCACCCTCCCCACTCCATGCCCAAATTTCCGTCCTTTACCCCCCAGTCTCCCAGCTTCCTCTTTCCCTTGTCATTTCTGTCACAGGTTTTCTCTTTCTGACTATAGCAGTGTTCAGTTCCGTTGTCTGTCCGGCAGGCCGCAAAGCAGGTAGCGGAGTTTTGTCCTTTCTGCGTGGGGCCAGTGTAACCCGAGAGCCTAGCCCCAAACTGGGGCGCAAGTCTGAATGTATAGAATCTGTACGCTACACTCCTCGCATGGACTGGGACAGCCTGGAAGGTACCTTCACTCTCTCGCCAATAACTCTTCAAGCTGCCTTACTTATTCATGTTTTTGTTCCTTCAGCGTTCGGTAATCCCTTCTCACGACTGCGTATCAGTAGACCAACATACCGATAGACCTGTGTATCGATAGACCTGTGATTCCATCCTTTACTCCTATGCAGCTTTATTATATATCCAATAATCTTCTTATAATCCAAAGTAGTTTACTTTTACCTTCATTAGTACTACATATTGATAGGCCTACGACTTCAAGTCTCAATACATGCTCAGTAGTCGTGCAGTTCTCAGTCAGTAGTGTTTTACTGATAACACATGGCTGCATAATACTGTAGTATTCAGTGAAATTGTAGATCTGTCAGTATGTCGGTCTGTGTGTACGTTGGTCTGTCGATACACTAACCCGTTCTCACATTCTTCCTTAACGTTGCAATGTTTCTAAGTGACACCTCCCACTCTCCCTCCGTTCTTCACAGTTTTGTCTGACTAGTCTTCACACTGTGCACTTCGTTGCATGTCAGTTGTGCGTTGGTCGTTTTGAAATTGTAGAACAAACTCTGTAAATGGAAGCATATGTCTGCATTAATTTTGTATACATGATGACTTGCTAAAACCTTTCTGGCGTTTCTCCTCTCTGCTGTAACTGAACGTGTGTTACATGTCTGTCAACTTTGTTTTGGAGTTTTCCTTTTTCTTCCGACGTGTCTTTCACATCTTCACGCAGGAAGCTTCTGTATTGATAGCTGCAGACTAATTTTGTACTTTCCGCTATACATGTATTTGCATGTAGAGAGAGTTCTCAGTCTTGTTAGTTGTGGTTTGTGACAGGCCTTCAGTTCTGCTGTCTGTGGGTGTGGATATTTTCGTAAGGAGTGCCTGTTCGTAGCATGTCAACGCTTGTATAAGGGGGCATTGTGTCTTTTGTGATACGTGTGCTGTGTGTGCGCTGTTCTTCTTTTGAGATGTCCATTTGGTTGCATGTATGCATGCAATAGGTGTAGGTGTAGGTATAGGCACCTGCTTCCTTTCTTCCGTCCGGGTAGTTTGATGACAGTGCCCAGCAGCGCTTATGTTATTCTCTCGTAGGTGAATGAGTCGTAGGATTTGCTGTGGTGTCAATACGTTAGCAGCTGTTCCGCTCTGTCATCAGCTTTGCTATTTCGATTTCTGAGAAGTCTGTTGTGCACAGCACAGCGGAACAGTATGCAGGCTTTTGTGTATCATGAAGATCATAAATTCTCCTGACGACAGTGTATGGTCCTTACGGATTAATATCCAGATATTAGTATCTTATATACCGGGGCTACTTTCGTCACAACGGTATCAGACAGGGAGGATGAAAGAGAGAGAGGATGTGTGTGGGTGTGTATTTTGTAAGAGGGCAGTGGGAGGGGGATGGTGAGGTGGGATGCAATTGCTAGGAGACAGCATGTGGAGGTGCTAGGAAGTCGCGACTGGTTATTCCTGTACACGAAACATGTCTAGGAACTTGTATAGTGACAAGAAATTTATTTGTGCTGCCAATATTTAAACTTGCTTGCAAGAAAATAGTCAGTAACACTGCCTTTTGTCAAATAATGTCTGCAGTGTAAGAACATGTCGTCAGTGCAGTATTTATAATGTCTTTAGGTGGTTGTGTGATGTATGTGTGTGTGCGTGTGCGTGCGTGCGTGTGTGTGTGCGTGTGCGTGTGCGTGTGCGTGTGCGTGTGTGTGTGTGTGTGTGTGTGTGTGTGTGTGTGTGTGTGTGGTTTTTTTTTAAGCCCAGTGAGTCCTTTATTGTTAGAGCAGCGCTGTACAAGAACCACTTATTATTATTATTGCTAACTGCCAGGCTATTAAACAGGAGTGGTTGATTTTGTCTTTTAGTGAAGTGATATATAACAAAACTCACAGGGGAAAAGTGAGGCTGCTTCATTGCTTGCTGAATTGTAATATACCAAAAGGCATTGTTAACATTCTGCAGCTTTACTCTTTAAGGGCCTACAGAAAGTAGCATTAATATCACCGCACAGTTTTCTTGCTTATCCAGGGTACATGGCCTAATGCTTCAGCATACATGGAGGGGGGGGGGGGGGTAATTTTGTTTTTGTTGGTTTTGTTAGGTTTTTTTTTGTTTTGTTTTGTTTTGTTTTGTTTGTTTGTTTGTGGTCTTTTTTTTTTTTTTTGGGGGGGGGGGGATGTATTTTTATATGTGTGTGCGTGCGTGCATATGTATGTGTGCGTGCGTGCGTGGGATGTGTGTTTGTGAGACATTCAGGCTTGGATACTGTAGCAGAGATTCAAATCACTTTCCTTGGCTGTAATAACAGACAAACACCATTATTTGCAATAGTGAATTACACCTTCCTAGTCCGTTCACCATTACCCAGTGTGTTGCGCAGTGCTTTATTGCAAGCACCCTTCACAAAATATTGAAATAGTCAGAAAGACATTTTTTCCCTTTTTTTATTTTATGAAAACTATTTGGGGGCATTTTACTGGTGTGAACCAGTTGTTATAAACCATAATGTCTGTATGCATGGGAATAGTTACCGGTTTACATTTTGCTCATTTCTATTTGAAATTGCAAACCATATTTCTCACTTGTAAGTGTGAAGACACTCAGCATGGTTCATTTACTTTCACATGTCCATATCAAAAAGTAATCTACATGTGCACACTTTTAGATGTCTTTGCCCATTGGTAAACAAAGAAGTGCGTATGTTCTGACATTTGATACAACACATTTGTCTTGAATGCTTTTTTTTTTTTTTTTTTGGCAGCTGTGTGTGTGCTTGTTCTGTATCTTGGCACTGTCATCATTTATTGTGCAGTTTTCGTAATTTAACACCCTGAAACAGTTTACGCAGTGATTTTCTATAGTTTGAACTTAAGGTCACAAAACAGAGAAAATCAGTGGCGCTGCTTAGAGTTGTGATATCAAAAGCAAAAGCGATCATCACTTGGAAAAGATTTGAATACTTCCCACCATACCAGTAGTCAGGGAAGAAGATAGTGTAGCAGAGGTTGTGGAAAGCGGCGGGAAGAGACATGATGACGTAGCTGACTGTCGCAGCTAGCATGGTGACCGTCATCTGTCGCTCTTTCTGCCCTCTTCGGTCCTCTACTTGGGGAGTCTGCATGCTTTGACTTGACTGATTGTGTCGCCTCAAGGCCCAGACTGTGAGGAGGTTGAGAACAATTTGCAATGCTAGGCTGACAAAGGTCAGCACAATTTTAGCTGCTAAGCCAAACACGTCATTGATTTCTTTGTGCTTTAGATATAAGTCCGTTTGAGCTCGTTTATAGAGCATTTTACCAGTATGTGAATCTTCTGCTCCAATAACTTTTGTCTGCGTCAGAATGTAGACATGCCAGATAGCAGTGACGGTGTAAACCCCTATGATGCTGGAAACGGGAAACCTGGACAGAAAAAAATCTTTGATGTGGAGGGGTCTAAGAACTGCGTACAGTCTCTCAGTTGACAGTAGGCACGTCAACACGTACGCACCCCTTTTGGCCACGATAATAACATAGACACCAAAGTACAGATCGTATAACTGAAATGCCAGAGAGCTTGCAGGATCATCCAGAATTCTCTCACAGAGATCTTTCACCATGATGCCCAGGGTGTAGATGATTTGAGACACACTCAGGGCAACTATGTACATACTGGTGGCGCTGCGCATGTCCTTCCGCAGGAAAACCATCATGTTGCAGACTGTGAGAGGAATCGCGAAAGCAGCTATGACATAGCCACCATTCTGTAGAACTGCCACTGCCCATCGCCTCTGGTCATCAGTAAGGAGGAGGACGTTATCTGTGTACGCTGGGATGAACGACGATGTGCTCCCTGGGATTCCGTCAGTACTGTTGTCCGTCGATGACGGGAAGAAGCCATTACCTGTGCAGACATTCACCATGCGTCTGTGTTACGAAATATTGCTCAACGTGTTTGAGAGTGTTTATGACGAGCAATGATGAAATGATGTTTATTTGAGAACGGTAGGAGTTGTTGGTCTACAGACCAGTTTTCGACCTTGCCGGTTTCTAAAACTGAAAACATTCAAAATACCAAAAGGAACAAAATCTAAACAGGTTTAGGACACGTAGACTGACTTGCTGCTGTTTAGGTAACAGGCACGCTGCTGGAGGTTGCTACATTCCTATTTGAAATCATTCTTTACTGTTACAATCAGATCAGAAGCGTTGGTGGATACAGGGTGTGGCCTTTTTTTCTTTCTTCTTCTTCTTTTTTTTTTAATTCTCCATTTAGGAGAAAAGTGTTCCATGAAACCCAAGAAGATCACCTCATGTTCTTCTCTCAGATCCCACTGTTTAGATTGAGAGAAAGGAGGTGCCCCCAAGCTGTTTTGTACATGTTGTGGTTTTGTGAACCTACCTGTAAAGTTGAGCAAGACATCTGTTGAGGCCATCTGTATCCTGTCGTTGCGACTGACAGCCTGGAATGGTATCCTACAAGGAGTGTGCTCAGCAGAACGTGGTGTTTGTGCTTTGACTCAAAAGCAAAGTATAGCCTTATATACTTTACGCATCGTTGATTTGTCCTAATAAATTGATTTTTCAATCAGTTCAGGTTAGCTTAGCAATACTTATGGGGAACGTGGTTGCAGTAATTAAGAATAAATGTTATCCCAATTTCTTTCATATTTTATGAAATCTTTTGATGGAAATTTTTGTGACAAAAAAAAACAAAAAAAAACACAAAAAGCAACCAAACAATAACCCACATTTCTATTGAAAAAAAAAAAGTAATGAAGTAAATACATGCACACGCCCATTTCCACTTTTAGCTGTTCTTTTTAGTTCCGTTTTGTAGCAAGTTACTGAAAGAAAATCCATCTGCTGCAGATTACTGTTTGTATAATGGAGTGTAATTTAAAGTACATTTTGAGACTTGCAAGATGTCATTTCTATGCATGAGGGTCTGTCAGGTAAAATTTTGAAAATAATTCCCTTCCATTTTGAGGTAGATGTGCATCGTGTTTGTTTGGTGATCATTAAGATACAGCAGAGCCAATCATTTGCTTACACACACACACACACACACACGCACGCACACACACACACACACACACACACACACACACACACACACACACACACACACACACACACACACACACACACACACACACACACACACACACACACACACACACACACACACACACACACACACACACACAATCTTCAGTAAATGACGTTTTCTTTATCACGTGTATCCTCTAATTGGGAGTTTCTGCAAATGACCGCTCGCATATTGACTAGGTAATGATATTTACATTCCTGTCATTCTATAGAGATGTGAGCGGTAGGGTAGAGTCCTGGCGTCAGCACGCGTTATTGCCTGTGTGTTTCAGATGAGGCAGAGGCGGGGTTCTCCTTCCTCACGGGATCTGCCGCTGTACAGGACGGAGACAAGTCCAAGGCAAACAAGCAGCTGATCAACTCGCATATTGAACTCCGTAAGTGCCCGTGATTTTCAGCAAAAGTACGTACATCAATTATTTTGTTTGCCCGGCCCCTGGAAATAACAGTCTGCCTGTTGAATGGAGGAGAAAAAAAAAATGTCACGAAACTCTTAGGCTGTTTGCCAAAAGTGGTGATGCTCCAATTTGGCGTGGAGCCCGTTTTTCTAACCTTGCGGCTTCTGATATTAGAGAAACGCGGTGCTTTTTTTTTTTTTTTTTTTTTTTTACTTTATTATCCCTTTCGGGAAATCCGGGCTGCTTCCCCCGGCGGAAGCGCGTCGCCGCGATGCAGCGCCTCCCAATACCTATCCTGTATTTTTTTTTTTAAAAACAATTTTGATGGGGGAGGAAAGCCGGAATACCCGTAGAGAAACCCCCGATGAGGAGGCCGGCAGCCACGAAAAACCGGTATCACATATCACAAGCTCGACCTGGGATCGAACCCACGCTTTATCGCCATGACATTGGTGACGGCCGTTCAGTAGCGCAGCGGCTAAACCCGGGGCGCTACCTATTAGACCACCGCTTATCTGGACGAATACGGCTGTGAATGTTTTATGACTAGACCAGCCAGCCAGCCCATTCGTTACAAATCAATCATTTAGGGCATTATTATCCAAACAGGTACAGTACTGTTGTTGTTAAAATGTACAGTCAGCTGAGCAAGGTTCATAAGTTTTCTGCATTGTTTGTTTGTTTGTTTATTTAATTGCAGAATTTTCAGATTCCTGTGCTCGATTTTACTGTCGAGTCTACTTTGCTGAGCAGTTCAGGAAACTTCGCAAACACATATTCCCAGCTGGAGAGGAAATGTACGTATGGTTTAGCATTGCGGCATCAGTTTTTAACCACAGCATTTCCAGCTTGTGATAACTGGTTTTGACCAGAGCTGCATGTCTTCAAACAAATAGTTTGATGTTCTGGCCACTTAGAATAGACAAATTTCCAGTATGGTGATTTATTTCCATGGCAATTCTTCTCAGAGATACCGTAGTTCGCATATGAGAAATTTAAATCAGAAAGGGGGGGGGGGGGGGAAATCAAATGTCAGTTTGTAGGCATGTCCAGGACAAAGAGACAACAGCCGATGATAAACAGATTGATGATTGATTGAAAACTTACCATTTCTTATTTTTCGCTGTGAGTGGTTATTTTACGTGCTTATTTTTGTGTTTATGTAGATACTGAAGGCGTATTTAGTGAGAGTTTGATTTATTTTCTTGTCAGGTTCATCCGTTCACTCAGTCGGTGTTATCCGTGGGAAGCGAGAGGTGGCAAGTCGGGCTCTGCTTTCTGCAAAACGAATGGTGAGCATCTCATTTTTGGCTCCCTTGTGTAACAATGGGAGTCTATGTAATAACCCTCCGTCGTCTGTCTGTGTGTGTGTGTGTGTGTGTGTGTGTGTATGTGTGTGTGTGTGTGTGTGTGTGTGTGTGTGCAGAAAACTTTAACGTTGTCGTTTTCTCAGAAACTACAAACAGCAGCGACACCAAACTTGGCATGCTGATAGACAACCATAAGACCTTTCAAAACATATCATTTTGAATGACCTTGATGCAAGGTCAAGGTCACTAACGCTGTCTGTTTGAAAATTTTACATTGGCATTTTCACGGAACCTACGAAGACCAGAGGTTTGAAACTTTGCATGATGATAGACATTGATAAGAACTTTACAGATATACATGTTTTCAATGGCCTTGTGTCAAGTTCAAGGCCATACAAGCTATTTTTGTGAAACTATTAACATTGGCATTTTCTCAGAAATAACAAAAAGCAGATGCACCAAACTTGGCGTGCTGATAGAAAGCGAAAAGACCTATGCAAACAAACCATTTTAAATGACCTTGACCCAAGGTCAAGGTCATTAAAGCAGTCTGTTTGGAAATTTTTACATTTGCATTTTTTCGGAATCTAGAAGAACCAGAAGCATCAAACTTTGCAAGATGATAGATATTGGTAACACCTTCACTGACATACCTGTGTTCAATGACTTTTAGTCAAGGTCAAGGCCATGCAGGCTGTTTTTGGGAAACTTTAACCTTGGCATTTTCTCTGAAACAACAAACAGTTGAGGCACCAAACAAGGCATGATGATAGACCGCAAAGAGACCTGCCTTTTTGAATGACCTTGACTGAAGGTCAAGGTCATTAAAGCTGTCTGTTGTGAATTTTAACATTACCGTTTTCAGAGGAACTACAAATACTAGAGGCGTCAAACGTGGCATAATAATAGACATTAATGTGATCTCATTTTAATGACCTTGACCTGAGGTCAAGGCCATACAAACTGTTGGGGGGAAAATTGTAATATTGCCAGGAACTCGGAACGCCAGAGACACTTTACTTGCCATGATGATAGATAGTGATAAGAGCTTTACAAACATACACTTGTGAATGACCCTGACTCTTGTCACAAGGGAGCCATGGAGGCTTTTGCCTCTCTAGTCTTTGTTGACACTATGCACCCACACCTGCAATATACTATGATCTTTATTCTGTTTAAAAACTGCCTGGGGTATCCAAGATTTGAGTCAAATACTACTTCTGTTTTTTCAACGTTCCCATAGAGTGGTGGTGGATGTTGTGTTTTTGGCTCCCTTGTGTAACAATGGGAGTCTATGTATTAACCCTCCGTCGTCTGTCTGTCTGTCTGTCTGTCTGTGTGTGTCCAGAAAACTTTAACGTTGTCATTTTCTCAGAATCTACAAACAGTAGAGGCACCAAACTTGGCATGCTGATAGACTAGCACAAGACCTTTCAAAACATATCATTTTGAATGACCTTGACCCAAGGTCAAGGTCACTAAAGCTCTCTGTTTGAAAATTTTACATTGGCATTTTCTCGTAATCTACAAATGCCAGAGGGTTTAAACTTTGCATGATGATAGACATTGATAAGAACTTTACAGATATACATGTAGTCAGTGACCTTCTGTCAAGGTCAAGGCCGTACAAGATAGTTTTGTGAAACCTTAACATTGGCATTTTCTCAGAAACAACGAACAGCAGAGGTGCCAAACCTGGCATGCTGATAGACAGTGATAAGACCTATGCACACATACCATCTTAAATGACCTTGACTGAAGGTCAAGGTCATTAAAACAGTCTGTTCGGAAATTTTACATTTGCATTTTCTCAGTATCTAGAAGAATCAGAAGCATCAAACTATGTGCGATGATTGACATTGGCAGCACCTTTACAGACGTACCTGTGTTTAGTGACTTTTAGTCAAGGTCAAGGTCATGCAAGCGTTTTTTGGGAAACTTTAACCTTGGCATTTTCTCCAAAACAACAAACAGTAGAGGCACCAAACGAGGCATGATGATAGACAGCAATGAGACCTACCTTTCTGAATGACCTTGACTGAAGGTCAAGGTCATTAAAGCTGTCTGTTGTGAATTTTAACATTTCTGTTTTCGGAGGAACTACAAATGCTAGAGGCATCAAACTTGGCATGATGATAGACATTGATGAGATCTCTTTTGAATGACCTTGACCAAAGGTCAAGGCTGTACAAACTGTTTCGGGGAAAATTGTAATATTGCCAGGAACTCAGAGCGCCAGACACATCACTTAGCATGATACTGGATAGTGATAAGAGCTCTACAAACATACTTTTGTGAATGACCTTGACCTGTGTCACAAGGGAGCCATGGAGGCTTCTGCCTCTCTAGTTACTGTTGGTGTTTGTGTGTGTGTGTGTGTGTGTGTGTGTGTGTGTGAGTGAGTGAGTGTGTGTGCGTGAGTGTGTGTGCGTGTGCGTGCAGATGTGTGTTTTAAATTGTCTTACATGGTTGCGTGGGACCAACATTGTTTTCTTCTGTTACCGCCATGGTACGTTCACACCCACTTTACATTTTCAGATGACCGCTTCATCATGAAGCAGATGTCCGGGATGGAGGTGGAGTCATTTGAGAAGTTTGGCCCCCAGTACTTTCAGTACATTACCAAGGCTTGCAGTGAAAAGGTGAGCTATAGAAACTTTGTGGGCGTGTTTATTTTCAGGCCACCAATACCTTGACACAGACCGGCCCCCGTAGTGTAGTGGTTAGCACTTCGGACCATGGACCGGGAGACCCGGGTTCGATTCCCAGCCGAGGCAAACGGGATTTTTCATACCTAGGTCGGCTCCAACCCAGAGCGGGTGTGCTATGGGCCCGATAGGAAGGCTGTTGCCACACAGCCGAGATTCACCCACTTCACGGGTGCGACTTTGGGGGTGCTTCCCTTGGTATGAGACGTCTTATGTTGTGGATGATTACACGGCCGGCACCGCAAGTGCCGTAGTTCCTGGGCCTGGTTAATGCCGGGATATTTATTACAGGAAGCGTGGAATGCGGCCCTGTCCCGCAGTCCCAAACCGCACGGACCTCCTTAGCATCATCTTACCATCATCCTCATCTCCATCATCAGGCATAATAAAAATTGCCCCAGCTTCCGAGCCCTCCGTGGATTCCACCCATTATCAGGGAAGAACACCACGGGAGCCGGCAAAGAGTTGTGGCAGCCCCCCCCAAAAAAAACAACTTGACACAGATCTTGTCCTGATGAGCACAGGTGGTTGTTATTGGTGATGGTGGTGGTGGACGTGTGTATTGTATACTATGCACAGTGATGTTTATGTACTTGTTTGCTTGTGTGTGTGTGTGTGTATTTTTTGTTTGTTTGTTGTTGTGTTTTGTTGTTGTTGTTGTTTTTTTTTTTGGGGGGGGGGGGTGCGTTTTGTTTGTTTGTTTGTTTGTTGTTGGGTTTAGTTTGGATTTTTGTTTTGGGGTTTTTGTTTGTTGTTTTTGTTTTTTTGGGGGGAGGGGGGAGGTCACATGAGTTATACATCATACGACATATGTGCATGTTTGTTATACATCATATCACACACGTGCATGTTTGTTATACATCATATACATCAAAACTGAGGTCATGCCTGTTGGTGCCCAGTGTAGACTTAGTGCAATCGATCATGACTTCATGAATGTGAGTGGATCTGTTGTTCAATTCCAACATTGTGTGAGGTTTCTCGGAGTCAAGATTGATCAGACTCTCTCCATGAATGACCAGATCAGTAGTGTCTGTCGCGCAGCGTATCTTGAAATCCGTAGGATCTCTTTGCTCCGTCCATTCCTGTCAGAGAGTGCGGCTACAAGATTAGTCCATGTCTTTGTTATATCCAAATTGGACTACTGTAACTCTGTGCTTGCCGGACTATCCGCCGAGCAACTTTCCCGTCTGCAGAGAGTCCAGAACAATGCAGCTCGTCTCATCCTTAAAAAGCGTAAGGGTGAGCATGTGACACCCCTGCTGAAATACCTCCACTGGTTGCCGGTTAAGTTCCGCTGCCAATACAAACTTGCCGTCCTTGCTTACCGTCATTTCACCGGATCCTTACCTCAGTATCTGTCAGCTGCACTCTCTACTTATCAGCCCTCCCGCAGACTGCGATCCTCCGATGAAAAACTTCTCTAAGTTCCTCTGCGAAATATGAAAACTACCGGCGAACGCGCGTTCAGCTACCTCGCCCCGACAATCTGGAACTCACTGCCTTCTGCCCTCCTGTGATGTCCCCACACTGTCAGCCTTTAAATCACAGCTCAAAACGTACCTGTTCCGTCAGGCCTTTCCATAGATAACTGGGTCCCTCTGTCCATGTTCATGTGTGTGTGTGTGTGTGTGTGTGTGTGTGTGTGTGTGTGTGTGTGTGTGTGTGTGTGTGTGTGTGTGTGTGTTCGTGTGTGTGGTGTGGTGTGTGTGGTGTGGTGTGTGTGTGTGTGTGAGTGTGTGTGTGTGTGTGTGTGTGTGTGTGTGTGTGTGTGTGTGTGTGTGTGTGTGTGTGTGTGCGCTCTGAGTCTGCTTTTCAGAGACGGGCGCCTTATAAATATGATGTATTATTATTATTATATCACACACATAATTATGCATGTCTGTTCATTATTTCATTTACGAAATAGGCTGAGTGTTTATTGTTTGTTAGCAGGATACGCAACTCTGTGAATTACTGGCAATCTTTGCTCTTGTGTGTGTGTGTGTGTGTGTGTGTGTGTGTGTGTGTGTGTGTGTGTGTGTGTGTGTGTGTGTGTGTGTGTGTGTGATTCCAGAGGCCTACTGCTTTAGCGAAGATTCTAGGTGTGTTCCGCATAGGTTTTCGCAACACGCAGACCAACAACGCCCTCAAACAGGATCTGCTGGTGATGGAAAATCTCTTCTACAACAGGAAGCTGTCGCAGGTTTGTTGAGATGTTACTTTGTTTTAGGACGTTTTGCTGAGTGTGTTCAGCGATTTAGAAGACCTGTCTCCGCCATTTTTTGTTTCTCTCTCTCTCTCCTTCTCTCTCTCTCTCTCTCTCTGTGACTGTGTGAAAGCAAGAAAACATCCCCAAAATTCCATAGGCGATAGGAGGTGGGGGGGGTGGGGGGGGGGGGGGTATTGGTGGTGGTGGTTGTAATTGTTCTCCCTCAGGAATAAGATCTCTCTCTCTCTCTCTCTCTCTCTCTCTCTCTCTCTCTCTCTCTCTCTTAAAGCAAGAGATTTACAACAACAAAAAGGAAGGGGGGGGGGGGGGGGGGCTGTAATTGCTGCGCAAGGGCAAAACATCGTCCCTGATCCATCTTGGCTAGATGTGAAATGCGCTGTTTATTTTCCTCCATCGAATCTTTTAGAAAACGTGTGGCATACGCTTAACTGTGAACTCGGAAATGGAAACTTTTTTGTCTAGCGGTATGCTTTTTCCTTCCGTTGCTAAGTGCATGGCTTTTCCTGACCCATCCCCCCGCTGTCTCCGGCAGTCTTTAGAGCAGGTTTTGTGAAACAGATCTCTGGTGTTTACGTCTCACTGGGGAAAACAGGGCTGCTTGTACGTGTAGTGCATTTGCAGGGGAGGATCGATGCCACTTTGGACAGAAGTAGAAAAAGTAGTCCCAGGAAAAGAGAAATGTACTTGACAGGCTCATCCGCCCATAACTCTGTCCTCCCATAGAAAAGCTAGCGGTCGTGACTGTGAAGTGGGAGAAACAATTTGAACAATTGAAACTATGAAAAAGGTACACAAAACCATGCACTTCAAGAGCGCGGGCAATTGGGGGGAAGATTTGCGCTCTGATTCAGTCGGCGTATTTAGTAGGACTTCGTAAGGAGGACTTCGCAGAGCAGCGTAAGCCATTTAGATGTAAATTAGGCGCGTTAGCGGTACCATCAGCAGCCTCTGCCTCTGTGTGAGCCTAGTACTAACATGCAAATGGGTTACGCTGGGCAGCTCTCGAAGCTGTAAGGCTGTATACCAGATAGAGGGATGTTTGATGTTTTCGCTACTTTATGGCTTCTAATATTAGAGAAATACGGCTTTTCTTTGAGCCTACGGTCCAGTTTTGAACAGAGTGGGGCTCGAAAAAGCGAATAAAATAACAACCACTCAGCGCCGTCTACCTGGTCCTCAGTCTGCAACCAAATACCGTCGTCTGCTCAGTACGCGGTACAGTTCTAGAACAACTTACACGCCAGACGGAGTCACCACAGTTGCTGCGGGTGATTGAACACGTGGTAGACGGAACTAACCGACCAACAATTTACAGCTTGACTGGCAAACCGTATGGCCCTGACTGCCCGTGGATTTTCAAATCAATTCAGTTCAATTCAAAAAATACTTTATTAATCGCAGAAGGGAAATCATAGGCCACCACAAAAAAAAGAAAAAAGAAGAAAAAAGGACGACTTATAAGGCGCCTATACATGAAATGAAACAGGCTCTAAGCGCCGTACATCATAACTACATACACCACTTTCATACACACAGACTCACAGGGAACATTCAAAAAATAATAATAAGACGTAATAATTACAAATAAAACTTGAACTAACAAAAGCCTCAGTCACGCACACAAGTAAATCTAATCACACACGCACACGCGCGCGTGCGCGCACACACACACACACCCACACACACACACACACACACACACACACACACACACACACACACACACACACACATCCGTATAAGCTAGTCCAAAGCACCCATGCTCTTAAAATATAAAACCACTCACAAACATAAGGAAAAGTGGTTTGAATTTTTTTTAATCAAAATCTTAACATTGCTGTGGACGGGTTGTGTGTGTGTGTGTGTGTGTGTGTGTGTGTGTGTGTGTGTGTGTGTGTGTGTGTGTGTGTACACAGAAGTTTGACCTGAAAGGTTCAATGCGCAATCGTCTGGTGAACACAGCTGGCAAACACAGCGAGGAAGAACTGGTACTGCTGGATGAAAATCTTCTGAAATGTGAGATCAGTCTTCGTTTTCCCCCCCTTATTTGTTAGTTTTGCTCTCTTTTCTGCATTTTTAATGACAAAAGTGAAATACAGGGCGTGCGCGCGCGGCGTGTTGTGTGTGTGTGTGTGGTGCTGTAGTTGATAGAACTTTCATACCTTCAAACTGCTTCCTATGTATTGTCTTGTGATACATCAGGGCCCGTATGTAAAAGTCGAGGTTAATCAGGCCAAACCCAGACTAGAACAAAAGAAACCCAAAAGCAAAATTAAAAATGAAAAGAAGCGAAGAAAGGTAGAAAAAAATCCTTCTATAACAGCTTATGCACCTTGCTGGAATGGGCCCCTCTTCTTGATTTAAAACCAAAAAAAAAAAAAAAAAAAAAACAGAAGAAAATTTAACCCTAGAGTTAGTTTAGTTCGAGGTTAGACTCTAACCTGGGGCTAAAATCCCTAACCTCGACTATTACATACGGGCCCGGGGCTTAAAATCATCCATAGTGGATGTCCGCCTTTGGCTAACAATTTTCCTCCTTCCAAAAAGTGTGTTTCCTCAAATGAAGCACCTAAAATCGCACAGATTTCAGTTTTGTTTTTTTGTTTTTTTAATTGGGGGGGGGGGGGGGCTTGCCTCTAGACACCCCTAGCATTACACGTCAGCTTTGCATATGCGCATTCCTATGTGGTGGAAAAGGACGTTAAACCCCAAAACACCCACCCACCCGCATATGCGCATTCGTGGTTTTGCTACATGATACACACTTTTCCTCCATTTGGATCATGGAACCATTTTAAGCCCTAATACATACAGGTAGTGGACAATGTTCAGGACAGACGTCAGGATGGTCAGCCAGGACATGTGTCCGATAATAGTCCTGTTACGTATAGTTCCCGTGGATATGAAGCCCTGTGGTTTGCATGGTGTAGTGTTTGCACAGAGAGTGTGAGCTGTTCAGTCTCCCGGTTCTATGCATTCTCTGTGTGTGCGTGTGTGTGTGTGTAGTGAGCGTGGACAGCCCACTGTACATGCGTCCCCACTCCAAGGCGGTGTTGAAAACGGCCATCACCAACGACTCCATGTTCCTGTCAACCAATCTGGTGATGGACTACTCCCTGCTGGTGGGCCTGGACGACGTCACCAAGGAACTGGTTGTTGGCATCATAGGTGAGGGGCTTTCTTTTGCTCTCGCCTCGTCTTATTCAGTGTGTGGTTTGTTCTGAAAACTGTGTGGTAGAGATTTGTTGGATGGGGCAAATGTCACCCTTCAGACTGTGATTTTGCTTCTTTCGTGTCTGTTCAGAATTAAATGTATTTGATTATGTGATGTGCATCGTCTCAGTGGGGTGGGTGTTCGAGGGTTTAATATCCTTTTCCACAAATTTGGGTGATACCAAAGTTGGGGCAGCGAGAAAAATGCCAGCACAAACATTTGGCCTCAGCCGGGATTCAAACTCACGACCCTAGCATTGAAAGTTCAACACTCTACCACTCAGCTGTCCTGGATCCTGGATTTGTTCACATCTTTTACATATATAGGATAGACATGACATAAACACACATTTAACCAAATACATGAACATGAAATAAAAAAAATAAAGACAAAAACAAAGCAACAACAGCAGCACCACCAAAGCCAAAGGCAAAGCAAAAGTTTTTTTTTAAGCCAAAGAAAAACAACAACAAAAAAGCCCGCCCCCCCCCCCCCTCCAAAAACAAAAACAAAAAACAAACAAAAAACAATCAAACAACAACAAACAAACAAAAAACCAACCAAACAAAAAAACCCACACACGCACACACAAAAAAACAATCCCTACCCCCACCCCCTCCCACTCACCCACCCACCTCCCGCCTCCCCCCTTCCCCTCTTGCACAGATGCACAGTGAATGTTAATATGTGTGGGTCATATTCATGAGTCAGATGTTTACGGTGGATGGCGTTAAATGTGTGTTGAGCATCCGGTCTCATCTATCATCATTCGATGGCAGGACCTAAGTGCCATGGATTTGGTAAGCACTTAAGCCTTTTTCCAACCACAGTTGATTTGTCTAAGCTGTTCACTATCCTCCTGAACATGTTTGGGAGGGAGGACCGAATAAATGAGGAAAACTTTTGTATGTTTTTTTCTGTATACAGACTACATTCGCACGTTCACCTGGGACAAGAAGCTGGAGATGGTTGTCAAGTCATCTGGTATCCTTGGTGGTCAAGGTGCGTGTGTGTGTTTGTGAGTGTGTGCGTTCTGTTTCCTTTACAAGATGACTGGGCGACTACACAGTTTTCGAGCCCTTCACTTTTCCCTATCTCTGCAGTGTTGTTGCTTTTTTTTTTTTTTTTTTTGCTTGTTTTGTTTGGTTTTTGTTTTCTTGAGGTTCAGCTGCTTTTGCATTTCAGTCACCATATAGTTGGAATTCAAGACAAACTGACACTTTGAAAGTAAGCGTTGTTGAATTGAGTGCCCTTGTACCTATACCAACCCTCATGTTTCCACAATTTGCAGCGTGACTCTGTCATTCAGGGCCTCACATCCGTGGGAACTACAATAGGACAAACGTCCTATCTGAACAAAAAAGTATACGACATTTGTCCTGAATACGAAGGTGTTTATAGACAATGACCACAATTTCGAAGGAGTGATAGTATGTATGTCTGCCTTGATACCCTCCCCCCCCCCCCCAAAAAAAAAATAAATAAAAAATAAAAATAAAATAAAATAATAATAATAATAAAAATTTAAAAAAATGTTGTTTCTGGTAACCCGACCGACCCTATTTTCCCCCTCCCGACCCTAACAAATTTTTTTGGCTGCTGGAAAGAAAAGAGAAAAAATACAAGCACGACCAGTTTCGGTTTTCATGCGCCTGTCGTCAGGGAAGTCGTGCGCCATCGCGGACCCAAGATTAGAACGAAATATGGTAAGATAGTGTGTTATAATATTAAATACAGTTTCACAGAGCATCATTTTTTATTAATACCCTGTTTCTTTGTTCTTGGATATGTGTGTGGGGGGGGGGGGGGAGACTACCTACCTACCTGTCCTACCCTTTTTTTTTTTTTTTTTGGCCATGTTACCAGAAAAAACAGGATTTTTTTTTCAGCCTAAGAAAATAATTGGACATTTCGAAAATGAAGCATTCCATGAACAATGTCCGATCCTGACATAAGCCAGTGTCCCTTATTGCGCACGTATGTGCGTTGTTTACGCAGAGATTTCAGAATCTGACACAGAGATTTTGCGGCTGTACTTCACTGATTTTACAAAATGACCCTCTGAATTTGACAGAGATGGTCAAATTGACCCTCAGTTTTGAAAGCTGTAAGGAACAATGTGTCTGTTTGTAAAGTAGGTCGGAAGTTAATTTAGTGTCCGATACATTCAGCAAATCAAGTGTACATGTATGTGTTTGCAGGCAAGTTGCCGACAGTGGTGTCACCACAGCTGTACCGGAATAGATTCCTGGAGGCAATGGACAGGTACTTTCTCCATGTCCCAGATCAATGGAGCGGCCTTGGCAGAGGTAGGGGTATCAGGTTCTCTTGCTCGTTGGAAACTTATTTTGTTGTCTTGTGCTCTTTGTGCACAGTTTCTGTATCTGTGTTTGTAAAATCAGCTCAGATGGGCTTGATGATAATGTTGATCAGCGCATAGCACTTGATCCAACCAGTCATTAGAATTTTCTTCTTTTTACACTTTTGTTGTTGTTGTTGTTGTTGTTCACATGTTGAACATGTACAACGGAGACAGAACATACAGTAACACAATCAACCAAACAAAAAAGGAGCACCACATGAAAACAAAAGTAAACCCAGGGAAAAACCAATTAGAGAATTAAAAACAAAAACCAGAACATGGAGCAAAAACAAAACAAAAGATTTTATTAAAAAAAACTCCTCCCACCACCCCTCCACGACCCCACCACCACTTTTTCACAAGTTATTACAAGTTTCATGCATTGTCAGTACGTGTATTGGAAAATCCGCGGTGATTCAGTTTTACCTTGCAATTAGGCAGGGTTGTGTTGTTCCCAGGCAAGAATGGCATTTTATATTGCTCTAGTTAGTGGGTTTGACTTGAGTGTGGGCATTTGCAATTGTTTAAACGGGCTAATTCCATGACCATCTTTGCTAAGCCAGCTTGTTTTGGAACCAGTGACAGAGCTAGAGTGGATCACCACTTCGCCAGTAACAGGTTTGCACTCCGCTGGTTTTCAAGGGGCCAATGCTACCATTTTTTTTTTTTTTTTTTTTTAATGCTCACAGATCGTTCTGACCTGTTTTTGTGGTGTCTGTCATCACACCACTTAGACAGACACATTTGTCTATAAGGACACAATAAAGCTGTTTGAACTTGAACAGTTTCGCTCTGAACGCGCCTGTACGTTCTCTCTTGATGAACAGTACTGCCGTTAACTCTTTGACGACGGAGCGCAATTTCTGACACACGATTTCCTATAGAGTTAATGCGATCCAGTGTTGTTTACACTCGATCTGCACGAGTGGTTGAACATTCAAGTTCTACGACTGTTGTTGCTCGAATGGAGCGCTCAGCGTGGTTGCCGTGTCATCGAGTACGCTTCTGTTGGCTCAGTGCCAGCATCACAGACACTGTCACAGTCCAAGTGTCTAAGTGGTGTGATGATAGATACTACAAGACAGGTCGGAACTTTCTGTGAGCATGAAAATGGTAGCATTAGGCCCTTGAAAACAGCGTAATGCAAAGCGGTTTCAGGAAGTTAGGTTCCCACTCTGTGTTGTGTGTGTTTGGTGATACTTATAGGAAGAAAATGGGAGTTGGCCTTTCCAAACGGGGGTCACTGAAGACAGGTGGTGGTTGCTTGGAGACGGCCGATAAAGCCAGGTCGACACTGCATGTATCAGATTCCGTGTTTTATGTCTTCCCCAGACTTCCCTGCCACCAAAGAACAAGGCGATGAAGCGGAGGTGGAACCAGGCAAGCGGTGACCACAGTTCACTGTATGAGAGTGTGATGCTTGTAGAACACCCTGTCATCTACGTGATGGAGCCCCGTCATGTTAAACGTGATGCACGGGGCCGGAGGGACCAATTGAGTCAAAACGCAACCGGCGCCTGTCACATCTCCAGAGAAGCAGATGAACAATTAATGCGTGTGTGTCGGAAATAACACTGTCTGCATGCTGCAGTGTGTGGGCAATTCTCATCCTTCATATTGTTGGGGATAGTTTTCTGTTTTGTCTAGGGCGATGTGCCTTCAACAATTTTCAGCTGTGCATGCAGGCGAAGGTGAAGGAGACAACATCAAAACAGACCTTCAGTAGAAATCCGTTCAGTGGAGTAAATAATTAAACACTTGATATTGTCTGACTTCACTTAGAAAGATCACTAGATTTTCAAGATTCAAGATTTTATTTTCCTTTTTCCCCTGTTGGGGTATGGAGGATACAAAAAGAAAAGAAGATTCAAATAAACCAAGACCACATAATTATACAGAGAACGATACGACAGAAGATAATTATATGTACAACATACGCATAATCTATACACCGGACAGCGCAACCATCTATGAAACCTCTGAAACAGCTAACACACACACACACACACACACACACACACACATTATACCGTCCTACTCGCTTTCAAAAATTTTGCTAGAGCAAGGGCAACTTTTTTGGATTTTGATCCCAACAGTTTACAAAGATTGTACGTCGATTTGACTCTGAGGAAACGAAGTGGTATGTGCTTGTTGCGCTCCTCTTGAAACGCCGGACATTCTAGAATTAAATGAAATTCATCGCCTATTGCAGTCATGTCGCATTTTCTGCACAGTCGCTGTTCTCTGGGTATACCTTGTTTTCTGCCTTGTTCAATAGGGAGTTTATGGTTACTGCAACGGAATTTAAGAAGGGCTACTGCGTACTGCTCTGGCAGGAGTTTTGTAGAAGGTTCTACTACAATATCATCTTTGTAGTGTTGATACAGTAGACATTTCGAGCTACTCTCGAGGTCAGTCCGCCATTGCTGTCTGAACGTGACTTGGAGGTGCTTTTGAACCGCTGTGCACAGTGAGTTTTTACTACTGAAGGATTGGCTCTCCCAGACACATTCTAGGCCTGCATCTACAAGAATATGTTTAACCTGGTTTAACCACGGCGAAGCATAAACCGAATTATTCTGCAACACATTTATGACTGAGTACATTCTGCAAGAGTACTTATCGGACTGTGACGAAACTAAATCTGCCCAAAGGCGTATCATGCCTAGTTTGATGGTCACTTCGAGTGGGAAACTGCCACTTTCGCCGTATACCATGGCTGACATAGTGCTACGGTTTAAGCGAAGAATGAATTTGAGTGCTTTTAAATGCATCTTTTCAATGAGCGCTAGGTTTTCGTGGCCCCATATTTCGCATCCGTACAGAAGAACGGGGACTACCATCTTGTGGTACAAATCAAGAATAACATCGATGGGGAGATTTTGACGCCTGGCAGTCTGTAGTAGAGAAAACAAAGCGTTTTGGGCTTTGTCGTACGCGGCCTTCTTACACTTTGCAAAGGATCCGTTACGTGCGAATTCTATACCTAAGTATTTAAAGCTGTCTACTACTTCCAGGTTATCTTGACCAAACGTGAAAGTTTCAGTGCCACTTTTTCTCTTTTGAAATATCATGATTTTCGTTTTCGACGCATTAACGCTTAGCTTCCATTCATCACAGTACGAGGCAAGGGCATCTAAAGATTTTTGCAGGCCAGCACGTGTCTCCGACATTAGAATGGTATCGTCGGCATACAGCAAGACAAAAATCTGAAGGAGGCTGGCTAACTCTTGGTCATCTGTAACTAATGGTATATTGAGGGGGTCACAACTACTTGCTTTTAGATTAGACTCTAGGTCGTTCAGAAACAAGGAAAACAGCAGGGGAGATAAATTTTCCCCCTGACGTACGCCTCTCAGGCTGCCAAAATAATTTGAATGCGTTCCTTGATTGACAACACACGATTTGATTTGGCTATACATGTTAATTATTACCCGGAGTAGTTTTCCGTCAACGGATTGACGTTTGAGTTTCTCCCACAGACCCGGGCGCCAAACTAGGTCAAAAGCCTTATGATAATCTATAAAGGCAACATACAGTTTACGATTCTGGCTCAAAAATAGATCAACTAAGGATTTGAGAACAAAACAATGATCCAGAGTGCTGTGGTTTTTACGGAAGCCAGCCTGGTTCTCAGAAAGTATGTCGTTGGATTCCACAAATTTAGACAATCTGTTGTTCAATACAGCTGTAAACAGTTTACCGATACAACTTAGAAGCGTAATGCCTCTGTAATTATCACAGTCATTAATACTTCCTTTTCCTTTGTAGATAGGCATTATTAAACCTTTAAGCCATTCTTCTGGGATGATGCCTGTATCCAGAATATGATTGAAAAGTTTGCAGTATGTACTGGTGAGCAACGGGACACTATTTTTGATATATTCATTTCGAATGTCGTCAATACCTGTCGCTTTTCCATTTTTCAAACGGCTGACTGCTGCCAGTACCTCCTCCTCTCTAACCGGTGAGTTAAGTTCCTCTGGATCATAGTCTAAATTAACTATAGGGTCATCTCCTGGTACATCTCTCGCTTCATTGAGCTGTTTAAAGTGTTCGCAAAGATCATTAAGACTAATAGGGCAGTTGCGCATAGGTCTGCCGCGCACATGACGCCAGTACTGCTTGGGGTCAGAAAATTTCATCTTTTTCAACTCAGGAATTTCATCTTTTTCAACTAGGAATGTGCGTATGCAAACAATCCATTACCCAAAGGGAAAAGAACAAAATTTGCCACAATCTATTGAGTTTAGGAGGATTAATGATTTTTTTCTCTTCCTTCTTCATAATTCTCATATCTCAACCTGGGCCTGTATGTAAAAGTCGAGGTTAATTTAACCCACGACTAGGACAAAAGAAACCCAAAAGCAAAATTAAGAAAGGAAGCGAAGAAAGGAAGGAAAAAAATCCTTCTATAACGGCTTAGGCACCTTGCTGGAATAGGCCCGCTTCTTGATTTAAAACAAAAAATTCAGAAAATTCAACCCTAGAGCTAGTTTAGTTCGAGGTTAGACTCTAACCCGGGGCTAAAAGCCCTAACCTCGACTATTACATACGGGCCCTGTTTTTTTGTTGGTTTTTTTTTTTGGGGGGGGCTTTTTTTTGTCTCTCTTTTCCACAAAGTCGCTGAACTCTTGACCCAGGTCCTGTTCTACTTCCAAAGGGTTAATTCCATCTTTTCTAAGCCAGCTTATGTTTTAGAACAGTTTCGCTCACGAGTGCGCATGTACGCTCAGAATACTCCATCATGATGATTAGCACAGCTCTTAACGCGATACAGTAAATTACGCTTTGTGCGAGGGGTCGAACATTCAAATTCTACGACCGTTGCTACACTACTGGAGCTCTCGGTGTGGTCACTGCATCATCGAGTACGCTTCTGTTGACTCAGTGCCAGCATCACAGTCGCTGTCACTGTCCTGGTGTCTTAAGTGGTGTGATGTTAGATTCCACGAAAACAGCTCTGAACGACCTGTGAGCATAATAATGGTACACCCAGCAGTAACCCCTTCAAGCAGAATCTTTAACTTTTTAACAGTATCCATGTTGGCTGTCTCCGTCGAAGTTTCTTACACAGGCTGCGTGGGCTGGTGAAAATTCAGTCTCCTAGTCAGTTGTTAACTGTGCCGCAACACTGGCTGGCTCCTTGTGATACTTGCCTTGCATACAACCACCTGTTGACTGAGCTCCAGCCTGTGAGATGCTGTCACTGTGCAGGTGTCTAAGTGGTACGATGTGAGAGACTACCAAAAGAGCTCAGTACGATTTGTGAGCAAAGAATAATGGAAGATAGGGCCTTCACCTTAACCTTAATATGATGAGCATTACCACTTATTCATGAACGCGTACAAAACTGGGATGAGGACAGCTCTGTGTATGGCATGAAACTTGTAATTTTCGGGCTGGGGAATTTGTGGTCATTTGGCAATTTTCAGCCAAATTTCCTATCCCCCCCCCCCCCCCCCCCAAAAAAAAAAAAAAAAATAAAAAAAAAAATAAAAAAATCCAAGTTTCAGCCGGAGAAAGGAAGTTGGGGAAAGGTAACACACACAGTAATGATACAGTTATGCCTTACGCAACAGTTAAACTTGATTTTTGAAGACTTGCACGTCAGGACGAAGGCAGTAGTCTACTTCTGGAGTAAATCAGTAAATGCCTTTGAAAATGCTACGATTTGTTTTCATGAGTGGGCTGTTGCCCCCTGTGGTCGCCCCAAGAGGGCGCTGCCTCTGCACCCCGGCCTAGGTTTCAGTCATGTCTTCCCTCAGAATTTCCCCAGCCTGAATTTCTGTAGACCTTGCAAACTCTGGTCGTCAGAATCGTGATAAAGTATTTTTGATCACCTGTTATGCTGAGGGTGACAGTCTACATTTAGCCGTGAGTTTGACCATGTATGTGCTTGTATTTTGGTGCTGATGAACATGTTTCTGTGTAATATGCGTACATAAAATATGCGTACTGTGTAGTGCGTACAGAGGAATATAACATTCCAGTCGTCTAATGTGCCAATAGTGATCAAAATGTGATATATATATATATATATATATATACGTGTATTTGTAAATGTTTTCAGGTGTATTTCTCTCCTTAACATTATCAGCAGTCTCATGCCTGAATTCGCAAGTGCAGTTACACGTATGATGATATTGTACTGCACAAAGGAGGTATGGTTACGTGTGATATACTTGTTGACTGTTTGAGTATCTTGAATGTTATTACATAGTTATAAATAATCTTGTACTTTCTGGCGTGGGTGTGTGTGTGGGGGGGGGGGGGGTATGGTATGGTATGGTAGGCTACACCTTAGCGCACTTATGTCCAGCTGTCCCGCAGGCCTGGAGGATGAAGCTGTGAAAGCCTGAAGCTGCTAAATGCTACTTCATGTGCAAGCCTCCACCCAGCTATTCTTTCTTGTGCGTGGGGCGTATTCCTATTCTCTACGCCACCAGCTACAGCTGACTCTTCCAAGAAGGATGATTTTTAGCGTGCACACGTGATATTTGTGCGTGCGTGTGTGCACAAGGACGAGTCGGAGACAGGCGCCATAAACGACCTGCATGTGATTCTGACTGATTTGGAAAGGAAACATCCACCAAATTCCTTTCCACCAGTGATTTAAAGCCATGCCTCTGAATCCTTTGCAGTCACCTTAAACACTACGCCAAATCACCTCTGTGTGTGTGTGTGTGTGTGTGTGTGTGTGTGTGTGTGTGTGTGTGAGGCCACTTGCAATGCTCCCTGACGTCATTATGACTGAATATATCAGTTAAAGTTTTTCCGTTGTGGGTAGATTTTGTTTCGGTTGTTGTGTTTGATTAGTTTGTAGTACGTGCTGCTTGCATATGCATGCATTACATTTTTTTATGAAGAATTTATGTACGTTTTCCTGATCTTGCATCTGACTGCTGCACGTGGAACCTACTGTTCACCATGATGGTGCTGGAAAGCAATTTGTTTGGGTTTTTTTTGCTGGTTTTTTGTTGTTGTTGTTGTTGTTCCATTTATTTTTGTCCCGTGGAGTCGGTCAAGTGACCACCTGGAATTTTCTAGTCATATATTTTGGATTTTTTGCCTTGGACGCTGAAGACTCATTTGTGTTGTTAGATGTTAATGTATCACTTGTAATACAGGGGCTCACTCCTCTGATTATTATGAACCGAGGCTTCGTAGCTTGTGCATGTACATGTAATCCTGACGCAAAAACCTACCCCATGGCAACACAAATTAAGGCACATGTCTCAAAACAAGAATGAAGAAACATGTTTGTGCAATAATCAAATAATGTGTTACATGTGTATATTCATTTTAGCATAATCGTTCTTAATGGATCTGTAAAGTTAGGATTATATTATCGTGTGTATATATATATATATATATATGTTATCATGTCTGTTCACATTCCTCTTTTGTTTCTTCTTTTTTTTCTTCTTTTTTTTTTCTTTTTTGAAAATAAAATGCACGCATAACATCTTTGAGTGTTTTGTTTTTAATGAAAGTAGAACAGCCGGCGCTGCTTAACAGTCCGAAGCATTGTCTCGTCATCAGTATACCCAAGGTTTTGGAAGAGTTTCGCTAGTTTGAGTTTGAAACACAATATCTTGATGATCAGTAGAGCTCTTAATGCGATACAATGTTGTTTACACTTTGTGCAAGCAGTCGAACATTCAAATTCTGCGACTGTTGACACAGGTACAACAATCTCGCTCAGTGTATGTATAAGCCACATCAGTGAGTAGACTTCTGTTGGCTCACTGCCAGCATGTGTAGGTGTCTTAAGTAGTGTGATGCTAGACATCATGGAAGCAGCTCGTGCGCATAAAAATCATAAAGATTGAGCCTTTAACAGCGAGCAGAATAATGAGACAGAGATCCTCTATGTTCAGGTTCTTCATTATGCTGTGGGATATGGTACATACGGTGTTGTCCATTGGTAAGGTCATTACACCCAAGCGTGACACACCAGTTGTGTACGGCAAAATAAAGAATTAATGGAGTATATTCAACTGAAGCGCAACACGGCACCATGGAGCGCATTAGTGGTAATTGAGATGTCAGACAAAAGATTATTATGACCGAAGGAAGCGGCGGGGACATTCCATACGCGACGCAGACAAAACGTGACCGCGGCACTTGGTGCTCTGACACGTGACATCTCAGCCGCGTGGGACACTAACAACAAATGATTTACTCAATAACAATTACGAGCGCAGTTTGGTCTTTGACGAAATTCCGTTAAAGGGTATATTATACACGCCACAAAACTCCATTTCAAAAATTAAAATCAATTTCAAGTCCATTTCTCCTTTGTCCTTTTCAGTAAAAACTGGTTGAAAGGAACATCTCCAGTCTTATAAGAAATTCATCAGCTAGGCCTATTTGGCGAACTACGGATACCAGATATTAGCCAAAACCAGACAACAGACTAATACATTTACGTTATGCGTTTACATTATAAATGAATTTGAGCCGACGTCTGAAGTTCAATAAGCAATAAGGAGTCGCAGGGAAAGTTTGCGTTATGAACATGTCTGCCGACCTGTTGGACGGCGAAGGACACAAATACACAGGGCCTCAAAATGCCCATATATTCCCTAATAGCCTCAGGCATCATAGTCCCCCCTTTAAGTCTAGAAACAATTACCACCACGAACAGACCATTCAAAGGCACGCACCTGACAGGTGTTTAAAAAAATCGAATGTCTCCTGTTCCCTCGGGCCTCACTGGGAGTAATGCACGTCTACTTTCTCCAAAGACACAAATTGACTGTGGGGTCATGTTTGGTGTTTGTTTGAGGCGCCTTGTTGGGCAAGTGTGCTGGTCTGTAGTGATATTTGTTGTCATGAAAAAGCGTGATTTTCGTGGTTGCTTGTGTGATGTAGGTCAAGGTGCATGGCAGGCGGTCACAAAAAGAGGCAAGCTGCCAGTGAAGCGGGGACTTTTTGCGCGGAGGTGGGACACAAGTGAGGCAAGCGGATTTGTGTGAACTGCCTCTCTGGCCTAAAGAGAAAGTAGACGTCCATTACAAAAAAACCCCGTGATTTTTGTATTTGGTAGGGCAAGGTGCATTCCAGGTGGTAGCAAGAGGAGGCAAGCTGCCAGTGAAGCGGGGACTTTTTGCGCACAGATGGCATGAGTGGATTTGGGTGAACTGGATATCTGGCCTAAAGAGAAAGTAGACTAGCATTACTCCAGTGAGGCCTGAGCGGAAAGTTTTTTTTTTTTTTTTTTAAATCCTGCCAGGTACCTGCCATTGAATGGTATGTGCATGGTAATTTTTGTTTTTAGATTGAAGCATTTTTTTTTAGTGGTGACTATGATGCTAGTATGGACTTTTTAGGCATTTTGAGGCTTCGTGCATTAATTATTTTGTGTTCTTTGACCTGTGAGAACACCCTCATCATAGTCCAAGTCAAGCACACGTCACGGCGCACGCACGACTGGTTACTGACGGCAGACACGTAATGCAGCCACAGGACTGTAAACTGATTCTGGTTTTCCCTGTAATTCCCGACGCTGCTGTCATTTACACGGAAGCAGGTGGGTGGGCAGGCGGTTGAGAGTTCACTGCACCTTTTCCACCACATAATTATTACGGGTGATGTCAAAGACCGGGCAACGATAAAAGTGCAAACACAAATATTTCGCCACAGCCGGGATTCGAACTCACGACCCGAGCATTGAAAGTCCAACGCTCTACCGCTAACTATCCCGGCTCTACTGACTACCCGGCAGTAGGAAGCCGAGGCCATGGTCGTGACGACCCAAACCCCAATCGGACGAAATAAAACGCTAATATTGCAGTGTATCGTAAAACAAACCTGGCAACGTTGTTATCGCCAATGATCCGCACCAGACGATAATCGAGGATTATACTAGCGGAACTGACAACACTAGGACAATATTTCAAGCCTCGCTTCTGCAAGGATTTAATAGTCATAGGTATACAGATCAGAACAGGTTACAGGCTTGGTACACTGTTGACGGTTCAACACCTCCGGACACGGATGTACGCGCCAGTAGAGATCTCGCAATTTGGGGTACAGGTTTATTTGCAACATCAGCTTGTCTATGGGAACATCTGAACACCTAGAACGGGAGTTACGGCGCTGAGAGAGGATTTTCGGTGTTTGCAGTTCAGTGTGTGTGTGTGTGTGTGTTTTGTCTTTTTTTGTTGTTGTTGTTGGGTTGATGTTTTGACATAAAACACTAACTACGGTCTATCGTAAGACAAACCTGGCAACGTTGGTATCGTCATGATCCACACCAGACGATAAACAAGGCTTATACTGTTTGATCCTCGAGACGAGGACAATGCAGTTTAGTCAGTAGTACAGATTATCACACACACACAACAACAAGAAAATGGCAAGTTTGAGACGATCTATTAATTGCATACGATACAGTGTGTGGCGGAAGATGGAATTCCCGAGGGAAACCTGGCAACGTTGCTATCGTCATGATCCACAACAGACGATAAACAAGGCCAGTACTGCTTGATTATCCAGACGAGGACAATGCAGTTTAGACAGTAGTACAGATTACCACACCTAAGTAATGACAGTTTTGAGACGATCTGTTAATTACTACGATACATTGTGCGGCGGAAGATGGAATTCCCGAGGGAAACCTGGCAACGTTGCTATCGTCATGGTCCACAATAGACGATAAACAAGGCCAGTACTGCTTGATTATCCAGACGAGGGTGGGTGTGGGTGGGTGTTTGGGGGTTTGACGTCCTTTTCCACCACATAGGGTGATATCCAGACGAGGACAATGCAGTTTAGACAGTAGTACAGATAACCATACCTAAATAATGGCAATTTTACGACGCTGTATTAATTACATACGATACAGTGTGTGGCGGAAGATGGAATTCCCGGGGGAAAACCTGGCAACGTTGCTATCGTCATGATCCACAACAGACGACAAACAAGGCCAATACTGCTCGATTCTCGAGACGAGGACAATGCAGTTTAGACAGTAGTAAAGATAATCATACCTAAATAATGGCAATTACGAGACGATCTGTTGATTACATACGATACAGTGGGCGGTGGAAGATGGAATTCCCGGGGATGGGGTGGTCGAAGCGGGATTATGGAGTTGTTAAGTTAAAGGCCCATCTCTAGTTTCTTCTTTTTCTTCTTCGTCTTTGTATTCTTCTTTTTCTTCTTCGTCTTTGTATTCTTCTTTTTCTTCTTCGTCTTTGTATTCTTCTTTTTCTTCTTCGTCTTTGTATTCTTCTTTTCTTCTTCGTCTTTGTATTCTTCTTTTTCTTCTTCGTCTTTGTATTCTTCTTTTTCTTCTTCGTCTTTGTATTCTTCTTTTTCTTCTTCGTCTTTGTATTCTTCTTTTTCTTCTTCGTCTTTGTATTCTTCTTTTTCTTCAACCTTTTTATTTTCCTGTCTACTTCCCTTTCTTGTCCACAGGAGTTGGGGGAGGGAAGGGGGGAGGGAAGCAGGAGAGCCCAGCCCCCTCCCCCCTCGGCTCTGCCGCCTATGCAGTAACAAGGGAGGAAAATAATCTGTCCTAAGCCGTATCCAGCCTAGGAGGGATTTACAGGATTTACAGAGTTAAAGGCCCATTTTTTAAAAACATTTTATGTGTGATGGTGTTGAGTGGAGTATGCAGGCAGGGAGACAAAACACAGCGGTCGCTATGACATGAGTTTTATTGCAACAGGAAAAACAAGCAACAAATGGCAGAGCGGGGAGCGGCAATCCGTGCAGTGACTCGCGGCAGGGCTGGCTGGCGACTGTGCAGTGAGGCGTAGCTCGCGGCAACTTATGCGCCCAGCGCGAGCCGCAAAGAAAGCAACGGCCGCTCGCAGCAGAAACAAGGGCTAGATGCTCTCGAGCGGCGAAATCTGTGTTTGTTTACACACAGAAAACTAACAATAGCGGGCGTAATACAACAGCTACAAACTTCAAACAAACTGCATTGAAAAGAGCGTGAAAAGTACTCTAAGATGGCATAAGTTTGGAACATTATCAATGTACAAAGAATTTCCTATCGCCGATTTAAGAGCGTAAAGACAGGGACCACGCATTCGAAAAGTGGTGAAAATGGCAAAATACACCCGTTAAACTACAAAACAGCACTAAAAACAAAACATAACTAAAAAGTACAAACTCTTCCGAAACTACTATAGTTTACATGATAACTTTAGGTTAAGCGACTGCGGAGATAATTGACATTGAACAGACACAAACAAACACAACTAATCGACACACGCGCCACCGCGGTTACGCAACACTGCGTGCTTGCCTGACTCATCGACTGGCCACGCGGCTCGTGGCTAGCTTACAGCGCTGACCGGAGAACAAAGGGGTAGTGGGGCCAGAGACCGAAATAGTGGCCGAGCGGGTACGGACCACTCGGCTACATCTCCCCCCACTGAAACACAACCAGCGGCCTCGCTGGTTCAAATTGAAAGTAAAACAACTACTTGTGGAAACCAATAAAAAACAAAAACAAAAAAACACGGCCAACGGCAAAATACCAAAACAATTATGGCGACACACCATCGTCAGCACATGTACACAATCCTAATGACCACAATCTCAATAAGTGTGACCAATTACAAAGCAATGCCGCATACGACAAAACTAACATGATGACAATGGTCAATAAGCACAACGTTTACCATGACTGTAACCCAATAAAACAGCAGGAAACAATATCATCAAGCCAATAAAACCAAGTCCAAACAATACAAGTCAATAAATCTGACTATGCCAAACAGCAAGTTCAAAACAGGTCAGCACACGTCGGTTCTGTGCACCACTCTCCTGGAGTTCAAATCAGTCCACCTTATTCAATGCTGCAAGGTTCTCAACTCAAAAGGACACTCTGTCCAACAAAAATGTTTCAACAAACTGAAACAACTTCTCCCGAAAGAAGCTCTCCAGCAACAACACAGTTTCACCATACCTAACAGTCTCAGGGTCTCCGAATCATCTTCTGCTGGCTAATGCGTTCTGAGCGTCTAACTGGCTCAGTCCGAGACTTAGGCACAAAAGTGTTTGCTACAGGGTTCAAGGTCACATCGCTAGGAGACTTTACCGGTATGCGACTGGGTTTCACAGGGGACACAGCAACAGGTGTCTGCTGCGGAGCAGTCCGAGTAGCACTTGGGATTTCAGACGCAGACTCAAACTGGTCGACTGGTTCGGTCGCAGGGACAGCAGCCTGGTGCTCCTCAGGCACAGGCAAGACAGCCACAGGCTCACCAGCTACATGTGCAGGGCCAGCAGCGGGAGTGGCAACAGCAGGGCCTGGTACAGCGGCCACAGGAACTTGAACAGGCGTTGGGCCGACTGGAGCAGCAGCTGGGACAAAGGGCAAGAAAGTTAGTGTCCGTGGTTCACCGTCCCGCTCAAGCTCTGCTTCCACAGTCGCGGTATCGCCTACTGGCGTCACGGACGGGCCAGGTTGTTGGTGCCGAACAGTCTGCTGCAACTGCGCCGGTGATAACGGCGCACCTTCCTTGTGCTGCTTCCTGGGGCTACGGCACCTTCGCCGAGGTCTCCTTCTCCGGCGGTAGTTCTTCTTAGTCAGACAGGCCCGCTCAAAATGCCCAGCTTGGGCACACCAGTAACACCTGGCGCCTGTCTGGGGCTCCTGACTGACCCGAGGAGAAGCTTCTGGCAGCAGGGGCTCTGAGGACTGCTCCAGCCTAGCGGTGAGGGTTGCTACGGTGAGGCGAAGCTGCTCCACCTCCAGCGACATGGCAGAAGGCTGTGCATAGGGGCTGTTGCTGGAGATGTGGGCCTCCTCCCGCATCCACCTCATCGCCTCCTGTCTCACCTCAGGGAAACTGCTACCCGGCTTGTCCCGCAGGTAGCGCTTGATGTCGCGTCGGAGTTGTGGAGGGTGGAGTCCATCCGCAAACCTGCTGATAAGCAGGTTGGGGGTGACGCTGCCTGGGTGTGCCTCATTACACATGACAGCAAGGGCATCCATGGCATGCGAATAGCCCATGACTGACTCCGCCACGCCCTGCTGTCGCGTGTAGAAGGCGCGTCCCACCACATTGATATCCGGCTTGACCGTGAACTCCTCTTCCAGGATCCTCAGGATGTCGGCTGCAGTGGTCCATTCGTTCCGGCGACTCTCCACCTCGTACCGGGCATATCCCTCCAGGGACCGAAGCACCCACCATGCTCCAGCACGGACCGGGAACCTAAATGCCCCTAGGACCAAGCGAGCCTCTCGAAGGAAATCCTTCAGGTCAGCCTGGCTCCCCTCTCCTGAGAACTGCGGGAGACGTGGTGGCTCCAGGAGTGGAGTGGCCTTCCTCTCGTCCTCTGCCATCGTACCAGGGCCGTCTCTTACGTCAGTGGCAGCATACCCTTCCTCCTACACTGCTCCTCTGTGGCGACTCCCCCTATCCGTGCATCCTGCTCGCAGCGCCAGTTTTTGTGATGGTGTTGAGTGGAGTATGCAGGCAGGGAGACAAAACACAGCGGTCGCTATGACATGAGTTTTATTGCAACAGGAAAAACAAGCAACAAATGGCAGAGCGGGGAGCGACAATCCGTGCAGTGACTCGCGGCAGGGCTGGCTGGCGACTGTGCAGTGAGGCGTAGCTCGCGGCTACTTATGCGCCCAGCGCGAGCCGCAAAGAAAGCAACGGCCGCTCGCAGCAGAAACAAGGGCTAGATGCTCTCGAGCGGCGAAATCTGTGTTTGTTTACACACAGAAAACTAACAATAGCGGGCGTAATACAACAGCTACAAACTTCAAACAAACTGCATTGAAAAGAGCGTGAAAAGTACTCTACGATGGCATACGTTTGGAACATTATCAATGTACAAAGAATTATCTATCGCCGATTGAAGAGCGTAAAGACAGGGACCACGCATTCGAAAAGTGGTGAAAATGGCAAAATACACCCGTTAAACTACAAAACAGCACTAAAAACAAAACATAACTAAAAAGTACAAACTCTTCCGAAACTACTATAGTTTACATGATAACTTTAGGTTAAGCGACTGCGGAGATAATTGACATTGAACAGACACAAACAAACACAACTAATCGACACACGCGCCACCGCGGTTACGCAACACTGCGTGCTTGCCTGACTCATCGACTGGCCACGCGGCTCGTGGCTAGCTTACAGCGCTGACCGGAGAACAAAGGGGTAGTGGGGCCAGAGACCGAAATAGTGGCCGAGCGGGTACGGACCACTCGGCTACATATGCTTGCAGATCTTTCGAGCCGTTTTGGTGGTGTCTAACATCACACCGCTTAGACACCTGCAGAGTGACAGCATCTCAAAGGCGGGCACTGAGCCACTGAAGGGTACACAACGACGCAAAATAATTGGCGAGTCTGAAATGTGCCTGTGCCATGTAGACATCGTGAATGCTTAAATATCTACTACGCTGCCGACTCCATGATGCTAACAGGGAAAAAGCCGGCATGGCCAGGGCCCGTATGTAAAACTCGAGGTTAATTTAACCCACGGCTACGGGTCTAACCCAGACTCGGACAAAAGAAACCCCAAAACAAAATTAAATTTAAAAAAAAAACCTGAAAGCGAAGAAAGAAAGACAAAAAACAAAAAAAAAACAAAAATTTATAACGGCGTAGGCACCTTGCTGGAATGGACCCGCTTCCTGATTTAAAACAGAAAACAACAGAAAATTTAACCCTAGAGCTAGTTTAGTTCGAGGTTAGACTCTAACCCGGGGCTAAACTCCCTAACCCCGACTTTTACATGCAGACCCAGAACCAGTACCGCTGAGGGTCAAGCTCTATGGTAACCTGGAGGACCTCCGGAATACGGCTGTATTCGTGCGCCGGGCGACTGTCATCTCCATCTAGTGAACGACGACGAAGAAGAAGAGGCAAACTAAACTTGGTTTTTGGCACTGTACCCAAGAAAACCATAACCAAAAGGTGAAAATGAGACTAAAGTCATAAGACGCCTAACAAGCGAAACTTCCCAATCCGTTTACCCAATAAAGTCATGCACGACTCAAAAGTTCAGTTTTGGAGGGACCTGCTCAGACAATGAAAAACATTACAATTGAGAAGTAATGGCAGTTTCGTTATCCATTGTATCACGCATTTAGAAATGTCCCCTTTGAGTTTAGGGGAGCCGGGATAGCTGAATGGTAGAGCGTTGGACTCCCAGTGCTCGGGTCGTGAGTTCGAATCCCGGCTTGGTCAAATAGTTGTATTGGTCTTTTTCTCGTTGCCCCGTCATTGATATCACCCACACGTGGTGAAAAAGGACGTTAAACTCCTAAACACCCACCCACCCCCTTTGAGTTTAATTTTTATGCGCAGACCAGATTTTGCTGAGCAACCAAAGCAATGACGTCTACAACGCTGATCCGGCCAGACAGCCAGGTATATAACGCCCGCCGATCCTGCTTATCAGACGGCCATGCCGACAAAGTTGGTTAGTTAGTTTGTTAGGGCTTAACGCCGCACAAGCCCGACAGACAAAGTCGCTTAATTAGTTACTTAGTTAGGGCTTAACGCCGCACAAGCCCGACAGACAAAGTCGCTTAATTAGTTACTTAGTTAGGGCTTAACGCCGCACAAGCCCGACAGACAAAGAAATTAGAATGGAAGATAGTGTCACAGAGGATAAGTTTCGAGATTTGACAAACAAATAGCAGACGGAGTGGTCAGGAGATCAGCAAGCAACAGAAATAAAGTGTGCCTTTTTACACAATGTCAGTGCACTCAAACCCAAACAAAAACAAAGTTCTAAACTTCGACTGAAGGCACAAACAAACCTAGTACACTTTGAAGGAAACAGAAATTTGAGAAGTCAATGCGAAACCGAAACATGCACAGCTCTGTTTACGTTGTGAGAGCATGACAGCGTGATCTAGCGGCTGGGTCTTGCATCTTCCCACCTCTGTTCTTCGCGGAATATGAAGAATCGTAAGTGCTGCTGCTAATACTGATTTTGAGTGCATTTACAACGATTAAAGTGTCCTTCCACCAACAGCTACATTTTATGATTGCCTGCATGATTCGAACGATCCAAGGAGCTTCGGTTGAACCAGAGATCTAGACTCTATGACAAAGAATACGCTTGCCTTCACAGGCGGATAGCAGACGACTACAGTGACGAGACTCGATTCAGCTTTATGTCACGGGTTTAGCGTTGAAACTTTCCTTCATTTGAGTACGCAGTGCTTTTTAGGTAAAGTCTCCTGTAGCTTTGAATTTCAGCAGTGTTATTTGTGCCCTGCTTTCCACGGCCAGTCAAGTCAGCGAATTAGTCCGGTGCCGGATAGGCCAGCTTCGAGTGAACTTTTTGAGAACGGTTTTTGGCAAGTGTTCGCAGTGCTTGTTAGCAAAGACATACATAACATGTATGTCTCTGTTGTTAGGTATCGGGTCCAGTCAATTTTTACTTGAACAACGAGTTGGTGAAATTCGAAAGACCGATACGGGGTAAAAATGTTTCGTTTTTGCCGGCCGTGTTGACACAGGAAGATCGGGGTGCACGCGCACCAAGCGTAGTAATACTTGTTCTTACCAAAAGGTTCTATCTGTGTTCTTTCTATCTATATAGATACAACCTTGGCAGGGACCACACGGAAATGGTTGTCATGTCAGTGATGTGTAACATGAGTTATTTCACTAGTGAAACTCCCGCACTTACAATGGGAGAGATCAAAGGAAAAAGCCGCCAATGGATGATTATGAAATCGTCCCCACAGACAAAGAGACGATTATGTAATTATATGAACTACGGCACGAACTCTGATTAGTTGGGTAAGCAGACAAAGCTAAGTGAAGTCTAGTGCTGCCCACGGGACCTTATCTATAGCGTGTCTGTTAGTCGTTATACATGTCATGAGGTCGTGACCGCGTCTCACTGTTTGGGAGTGGCTGTGTTTATCGCCTGCAGCGTGCGTGTGCATTCTTCGCAGAACTAATTTTGTTGACCGAAATCAAACGGTCCTTGAGAGCTGCTGACTGAGAAGTCAGTTTTCATCCCTGTACCGGGTCCACACTTCTCTTGGCCCCTGCGACGACGCCCAAATCGGGCTAACCGAGACCGAGCCGAGCTAAGTGATACCTAAGAAGGAAGAAACAAAAATACTCGGTGACAAGGAAAGTGGACAGTTGCGAACAACTTTGAGGTCCCCGTGTTATTTCACAGTGTGCACAGCGGTGAAAACTCGCATTCACCAGCACAGTACATTTTCAGCCTGTTTAGAGATTATTGCCGCCTGCATGTTGTCTCCCTTGCCGCAATAAGCACGCATTTTTCGTGGCAGAGCACAAAGCTGCCACAAAAAATGCAAGCATGCTGCAGGTGTGTGTATGCACGGGGGACAACTCATGCAGGCAATAATCTCTAAACAGGCTGAAAACCGAATGTACTGTGCTGGTGAATGCGACATTTTTCATCGCTTCTGTGCACACTGTGAAATGCCACGGGGACCTCAAAGTTGTTCGCAACTGTCCACTTTCCTTGTCACTGAGTATTTGTGTTTTTTCCTTCTTAGGTATCACTTAGCTCGCCTCGGTCTCGGTCAGCCCGATTTGGACGTCGTCGCAGGGTCCAAGAGAAGAGCGGACCCGGTATACAGGAATGGTCAGTGTTACTCCGGACCGGACCCCCAAATAATCATGCAACACGCGATTACACAGGATCAATCGCCTATGTTCGCGTTACTTTCTTCAGCCGAGGCCCCGAAACTGACTGGCTTTATTTCATGTCGTCTGTGGCCGGTGGCGTGGAAAACAGAAATAAGCCACTCGCGCTGGAGTGAATAGGAAGGTGGGGGTCTGCACATAAACTAACGTTTAGCAGCAGCAGGCTTCATCCTCCAGCCCTGTGGCGCCTTGTGCGTCTAAAACTGAAGAAATTGTGAAACGGTGTTCTTTCAATAATACGACGAATAGCTGGCACAAACGGAAACTGACATCATTTACAACAACAACAACAACAAAAACCCAACGAAATAAACGTCAAAGGGTGGGGTGTTTGGGGGTTTAACGTCCTTTTCCACCACATACGGGTGATATCAAAGACGAGGAAACGGTGAAAAAGCCAGCACAAATATTTGGCCCCAGCCGGGATACGAACTCACGACCCGAGCATCAGAAGTCCAACGCTCTACCATTCGGCCTCCCCGGCTCCCCATAAACGTCAGAAACAACAAAACAACAGACATAACAACTACGAAAACAACAACAACAACAAACAGAAAAAAAAACAGACATTGGTCATAGACATACTGAAATTCGAAATAACTCACTACTTTCTCACAAAGGCGCAGGGATGTCGTTTGGGGTCGGATCTCAGCTAAAAGCCGAATTTTGTTTGAAAAAGCCGATAATCTGTCTGTCATGTCGGCTGGCCGAGCCGAAGTTTTCACGAGTGAATCGGCTCGATTATGTCCGTTTCTGCGAGATTCCTGTTCTGGATGGACTAATTTCCAAGAAAACGCAACTTTACAGAACTTCTTTAATTCATGGAGGTGGAAGGAGCACGAAACAGTAGGGAATCTAGTCGAAAAACTTGTGAAACTGCTTCGGCAGAGAGAGCCGAAACTTTCTGTAAAAAGCCGAAACTTTCATGGCTGTCTCGGCTAAATCGCCGAAGAAAAAAAAAAAATCCTGGCAACATCACTGAAGGCGGACATACGTATTATCAGTGGGCGTCCCCACGCTTGTCAATCAAAAGGGTCGAGCCCCCAGAATTCAGCCAATCGCGTCCCGCGGCATAATGAGCACAACACACGGCATGGTCTGGCAAACATTTTGCCAGACACAACAACGAGGGAAGCAAGTGTAGTTTGATATTACTGAAACGCTCTGCGGGTGCACGGGCTTTCAAGAGTGCAGCTCCTTGCCTCTGGAACAACTTGCCAGCTCAGCTCAAGTCAGGTTCTGCGTCAGTCATGACCTTCAAGCGGAACCTCAAGACGCACCTTTTCTCTCAGGTCTAATTCTCTCTCTCTCTCTCTCTCTCTCTCTCTCCAGTCGCGAATTAGTCTTTGTGGCTTGCGCGGCTTTAAGCCCTAAAAACTCACTCACTCACTCTCTCTCCTTTTTTTCCGGCCACAAAGGCGCCGTGAGCATGCTTACTGCATGGAAGTTTTTTCGTAGCGCTGTACAAATGGCCAATCATCATCATCATCATCATCAAACGTGGGACGAAAGCAGTAAGTCCATTGACGTAATTTGAGGAAAAAGACAATTACGTTTTGCCATACAAAACAAACAAACGCCATGGACGTACTGTATTTTGCCAATATACGGCAGGGCAAAGTGGCACCTCTTTAGCTCCTACTTAGGGAGCCGCCGAGTGGAGTCGTCTATTGATTTGCTGTCAATACTGACACATGTCTTGCTGCTGGAAACCATTGTCAGTCGGTTTTGATGGGAAAACCTCATGCAGTAGACGTGCCACCCTAACATTCTGTACAGGCCACAGCGGTGGTATGTGATCTGTAGGGAAATCTCTTCTTGTCTGTAAGCACTCGCGACACTCCTGCAATCAGCGGCCACTTCCGGGGCATCTGTAGGGAACGTACCACGTCATACCGTCGACGGTATTAACACACGCGGCGCTAAGTATCCCCAGCCAGCGGAGCTTTGGTCATAAAGAGGCTAATGTAAATGCTACCATTATTACGCTCACAGATTGTTTCGATCTGTTTTTGTGTAGTAGTAGTAGTAGTAGTACCAGTAGTAGTAGTACCAGCAGTGTTACCAGTAGCAGTATTACCAGTAGTAGTAGTACCAGTTGTAGTACCAGTCAAGTCAAAATACTTTATTTATCCCCGTAGGGCAATTCACGCGGGCGAGCATAAGACACATAAAGAAGTTAAGATCACTAAATTCATATAATTGTACTCTCTCTCTCACACACACACACACACACACACACACACACACACACACACACACACACACACACACACACACACACACACACACACACACACACACACACATATCCTGCACTTGGTGACTAACCGGAGAATTATAACCATGAGGCAACTGAAAAAAAACAAAAAAACAAAAAAACATCACAGACAAGTATCACAAGCATCACAGAAGCGGAAACAGCAGCTTATTAAAATACATCACAGTAATTATGGAGAAGGGATTTTGCAGTAGTAGTAGTAGTAGTACCAGTAGTAATAGTAGTAGTAGTAGTAGTAGTGCTAGCAGCCGTGGTTAGGATTCAACAAAACTTTATTTCTCAAGTGAATTCTTCGCCCGCGGCTTCGCCATCGTAATCAGTGATAATCCTGCACGTCCGGCCATCCAAAACATCCTGTTTGTTTCGTTTTGTTTTGGCTGCCCGCTGACACCGTGCATACAGGGGAAAAAACACCTTTCGAACGATAAGCTCTCACGGCCCGATTTAATTAATCAGGACAAGCTTGCGATAACGTCAGCGTGGTGACGCTACAATCAATCAATCAATATAGGCATTGAAAGTCTGACTTCAGCATGTCAGTGGGGACCGACCGGCCGTTACCATTGGCTCGGCGAAGCGCAGGTTGGACCACATGTGCAGCTGCGATAATTATGTGATGCAGCGTACATCATGCCGTGTAGGCTATGGAATTGCCTTGCTCAGGGCTCTTCATCGGGGGTTTGTTTCGGATTCCTCCGCTTCCCCCACCCCCCTTCCCCCCAGCAAACTTCGAAAATTGGTATTTTTCAATTGCCAGCTTTAACACTGAACAACAATAACAACAAGAAAAAGAACAACACCAACACGGCAATTCAACAAGAACAAGAACAACAAAACACTCAAAACAACAACAATACGATCACAGTAACAGGAAAACAACAAAACAAGAAAACAAAATAACTACAATAACAACAACAGCAACTAAAAAAACAAAAGAAATTAACACACACACACACACACACACACACACACACACACACACACACACACACACACACACACACACACACACAAACCTGCCACTCCACCAGCAAGAGGGCTCAGAATGGGTCAAGATCTGTGGTGAAACTAGCCGTAGGACAGTCTGAACAAAACTGAAGGTTTTCAGTCTCACGTACAGTGAAGACAGAACGCTCGGCCCGCTGTGAACACATCCGATGACTAGCCTACTTCCATGCTCATATTTTCGAGTTTAGTTGTCGAATAAAAAAAAAAGAACAAAACTAACATGGGAGCAGTTAACGCTTTCCATGGGATCGTGTATAATGCGTCGATTGAAATCCTAAGAGACGCATATTTTCCGGAACACGGATTGTTTTGTTATTTTCCTGAGGCGCGCGACTCGAGTGATGTATCGGCCAGCCGGTCTGCTGATCCAGCTGTTGCTCTCAAAGCTCGCCACAAGTCCTCAGGGGAGGTGGGGGATGAAGGAGGGGGTTGGGGGAGGGAGGGGGACGACGGGGTGGGGTGGGGGGGGGGGGTGGGGCCGCACTCGAAATAAGATGAGAAAATAAGGGGCAGAGGGATTCTCCACTGCATGTTTTTTTTTCTTCTTCTTCTTCTTCCCTACGCGGCAGCAAACAACATTTCCCTGACTACAGTTACTGGAAATCATCATCAGCATCACCATCATCATGGTCATCGTCGTGGTTGTCGTCGTCGTCATCGTTTCCATTATTGTCGTCGTTGTCGTCGTCGTCGTCGCCATCATCATCATCATCATCATCATCATCATCATCATCATCATCGTCATCATCATCGAAGTAAATATCATCACCGTCGTCGTCGTCGTCGTCATCATCACCATCACCATCATCATCATAGTTTCTGACGGAGGTGGTATCCTAAAATTTAAGACACGTGAATTTTCAAACTTTGTCTTGAATCACTGATGACTTTGGCGACTATGTGATTATTACACTCGCATTAGTAGCGGCACCGTCGTACATAAACCAAACATTGCGATTCAAGTTGTAGTGATAAAATCGCAGCGACAACAGTAACAATCGCATGTTAACATCCTCGCACAAGAAATCGCAAAAAGCGTAAAGGGATAGCCATGCTATCGGTGGGGCGGTCGGTGGTCTAGTGGTTAAGAGACTTGTCACCAATGCGAGAGGTCATGGGTTCGAGTCCCACTCGGGGCAAAGAATTTTTCCTTCTCGTATGTGGCACCGTTCATTCGGGCCGATCGTCGGGGGTTCTCTCCGGGTACTCCGGCTTCCTCCCCCTCTGCTTTGGAAATGTTCACCTCACCAAATTTGAAAAATAAATGCAATTCTAAATTCCTAAACTTAAATAGCTGAGCTGTCCCTTCGCACCACGTGATTGTAATGTGTTTATGTCCAGTGTTTGAGAGAATGCGTGTGATTCACGTGAGCGTGCGTGTTGGGTTCAGTTCGCGGCGCTTTGAGCCGATTCATGAAATTGGGTAAAGCGCCTATACAATTATTATTATTATTATTGTTATTATTATTGAGCTGGTAGTATTTTAGATTTCCAATGCTCGGGTCGCGAGTTCGCGACACGCTATTTGTGCTGGCTTTTTCCCTCGTTGCACCGTCTTTGACATCACCCGTAAGTGGCGGAAAAGTAAAAGCGTGTTAAAACCCCAAGCCAGCAAATCAGAACTCGCTCTTTCTGTGACTCGACCGTCACTTCGCTAATGCTAATGCTAGTAATAGGCAGGTGGGTGGCCACCATGTAGGCTAATAGGCAGGTATACTTTAATATTCCGATTAGCCTAGGGGAGCCGGGGTGGTCGAATGGTAGAGCGTTGGACTTCTAATGCTCGGGTCGTGAGTTCGATCCCGGCTGGGGCCAAATATTTGTGCTGGCTTTTTCATCTTTGCCCGGTCTTTGATATCACCCTATGTGGTGGAAAAGGACGTTAAACCCCCCAAACACCCACCCACCCACCAGATTAGCCTACATCACCAGTACAGGTAACAGTGCATTGTACATTAGTTCCAGCGACTCTCTGCTAATTGTACTCGAGGAGGGGAGCCGGGGTGGCCGAATGGTAGAGCGTTGGACTTCTAATGCTCGGGTCGTGAGTTCGTATCCCGGCTGAGACGCAAGCAGAGAACCTCTGACGTTGCCCAAAGCAAAGCAAAACAACCCATATCCGCCCCAAAGACACTCGCCCAGCCAAACAGCCAAAGACACGTGCCCGGAACAACTTGTCCTTAAGGGCTAAAAGCCATAGGACGTTAAGCAAGCTAATGATGATGATCGTATCCCGGCCAGATATTTGTGCTGTGCGTGTGTGTGCGTGTGTGTGTGCGTTTGGGTGGAGGTGTGCGTGTGTGGGTGCGTGTTATCGCTGTGATATCACATTTTGACTATTGGGACATGTTACATTGTGTATGTGGTTGTTGTCTGTTTGTTTGTTTGTTTGTTTTTTTACGCCGGAACCGAATTGCCTCTTGAGGACAATAAAGAATTATTGAATTGAATTGAATTGAATTGGCTTTTTCGTCGTTGCCCCGTCTTTGACATCACCCGTATGTGGCGGATACCCCCCCCCCCCCCGCCTCCCCCAGCCAACAAATCAGCACTCGCTATTTTTGTGACTCGATCATCACTTAATTAGCTCATACTATTAGGCAGGTACTTTCCGATTACCCAACGTCATCAGTAGAAGTAACAGTGCATTGTACAATAGTTCCAGCGACTCTCTGCTAAATTGTACTCGAGGAATCAAACAGGGAAGCCCAGACTAACAGTACGTGTGTATGCACTGCGCTGAAGCAACGCCAGAGACCCCAAACATCACGGGGTGTAATCAACATGGACGCGAGTGTTTGCCCGTGCTACCGCGCCTCAAAAGTAGCACCCCTGTCAAGAGCCCCGTTTGTATAACAGGGCCCGTATGTAAAAGTCGAGGTTAGGGAGTTTAGCCCCGGGTTAGAGTCAGTCTAACCTCGAACTAAACTAGCTCTCGGGTTAAATTTTCTGTTGGTGTTTGTTTTAAACCAGGAAGCGGGTCCATTCCAGCAAGGTACCTATGCCGTTATAGAAGCATTTTTGTCTTTCTTCGCTTTCTCTTTTATTTAATTTTGTTTTGGGGTTTCTTTTGTCTTAGTCTGCGTTAGGCCCGTAGCCGTGGGTTAAATTAACCTCGAGTTTTACATACGGGCCCTGACCTTTATTCATCCGGCAGTAATAGATAGCAGTCCTTTGGGATAAAGTAGACTAAGCGGCTGTTCGTGTGCTGCACGCTTTTTTCCCACTTGTACATTTTGTCCTACGATTGTCCATCTGTTTATCACGTGACCGTGAGAACCGGCCGTTCCGTGGTTGATACATTTTCACCCTGTTTTTGAGATTGTCACCTGCATGAGTTGTCTCCCGTGCCACAGCAAGCACGCATTTTTTTTTTTTCGTGGCAGAGCACAAAGTTACCACGAAAAATGCATGCTTGCTGCGGTTCTGTGTATGCAAGAGACGAACTTACGCAGGCAATAATCTCTGAAATTGGCTGAAAACGTACTGTCGATGTTGGTGAATGCGACAGAATTCGCCTATCTCAGCTGCATCCCAACAGACCGAAGTCCATTGGAAACACTCGGTGCTACTCAAATTTTGAAACTAAATGGAAACACTCGGTGCCGACTGCTGTTTGGAAACACTATGTATCGGCGGTGCTACGTTTTGGAGCTCCCGGCTGGGGCCAAATACTTGTGCTGGCCTTTCTTTCGTGACCCCGTCTTCGGTATCACCCTTGGCTTAAAGATCTAAGCTCCCAACAAACAGCTTTCCGACGTGTGAATTTTTTTTTTTTTACAGAGTCGACCGTGCAAGTACAGTCAACTCTGTCACAGTTGCAGAGTTTTCAGCGCTTCGGGGACCCTTATAAACCCGGTGCACGAATTTGCCGTGACATTATTAAATTTTGGCTTTTGGTCAGTGAGCGAGACACATCGCTACAGTGTCTAGCGGATGTTGAGTGCTGCACGATCTTTCTCGCTCAGTGTCAAAACGCAAACTGAGCTGTGAATCAGGCTGCCCTTGGCTTTTATTGGGGTTTCAGGGACGCTGAAAACTCTGCAACCGTGACAGAGCTGACTGTGCTTGCACGGTCGACTCTTGAAAAATTTTTCACACTTCGAAAAGCTTTTTGTTGGGAGCTTAGATCCTTAAGTGGTGGAAGAGGACTTAAACTCCAACGCACGCACGCGCAAACACGGACGCACACACACACACACACACACACACACACACTTGGTAGCACCGGAAACACTCTCGTCCATTTTGACTACACCCCCAGACACAAGCAAAACGGATTGGAGCTGCTGCAGGGCGTGTGGGAGATGGACAGCAGACGGCGCGAGACAAACACACACACGGTGACACACCCCCTCCAGTGCCGAGACTCGCACTATAAATCCACCCGACCCTACATCCTGGCACTGTATGGAGACGGCGTCTGCAGTCTGCAGTACTTGTATGGATCTAGCATTAGCGACTCCAGCTTAATCGCCACCTTTGCTTCTCCAGTTTCCCTAACTTCTCCAGGGACTCCAGTTG
>JACVVK020000050.1:95000-162500 GCA_018292915.2 Batillaria attramentaria | reverse complement strand
GACAACGAGTCCACTTTATCATTGTGGCAGGGTTAACATCGCGCATGCACAGCTAGCTACCTAGAGAAGCAGGATTTGCCGTCCACGGTTGCTCAGGGGACGGACAAGAAAATGTTCAAATTGTGCCTTTTAGGAACATTTAACTGGTTGACTGGGTAAAAATACGTTTACACTAAACGATTGATTCCACAAAACTGTCATGGAAATGCCAATGCATTTTGTCCGGAGGCGATGTTCGCGTGAGAAAGATGCACCAGTCGTATTGTCTAGTAGTAAAAGCAAAACTGATGCAAACTTTTTCTTCCTCTTGGGTTTTTGTTTTTTTTTGTTTTTTGTTTTTTTTTGTTTTGGATGACCCAGACAAGTTGAACGACAAGAAGATTTGAACCAAAAAACAAATCTTCAAAAGCCTTTGCTTTAAGAACAATAGATATAGATTTTTTGTGTGGTAAGAACGGAAGAAACCATTGTTAATAAAACACGCTAAGCATTAATCGAACGTAGGTCACGCAAGTGCATCTCGTGAAAAACGTCCATCATTCACGAAGCAAGGCTTACAGATTTCTTTTACAGGACAGAAAAAAGACATTTTTTTAATCTAACCAATTGATTTTGCAGTGTTCAAAATAGTAAAGTAGAATAATGACGTCATAGGTAACATAAATTATTCTTTTCACATTTTGCAAACATACAGAAGAAAATTAATGACAAATATTTGGAGTGAATTATCCAAACTGGATTTTGTATCTTAACAACAGAATGGAATGCTTGTACGTATGCGAAACAATCGACGGTGGACTCGACAGCGGCAGCAGATTCAGCAACAACAACAATAACAATAATAATATCAACAGTAATAACAACAACAACAATAACAACAACAACACCCCGCGCAACCAGGGATGAAAATGGTCATCGCTAAACCGATTAACACTGTTGTTTCTCATTTGCCACCTCAACTTTTGACATTTCAGCATTCAACGCTTGTGCCGGTAAACCCACGCGCGGCCAGTCCTCACTAATACCTGAACGACGACCACACGTTCTGACGTTCACATCCACCGGTCAGTGACTTTTTCTGTCTCGCACATGATACAGGCATTCACAGGGCAATCGCCACCAGGTAGTGGCTTGTATCAGTTTCGCTCGTGAGTGCGCCTGCACGCTGGAAATACTCTATCTTGATGACTAGTACAGCTCTTAATGGTTATGCGATACATTGTTGTTTACACTTTCGCTCGTGAGTGCGCCTGTACGCTGGAAATACTCTATCTTGATGATTAGTACAGCTTTTAATGCGATACATTGTTGTTTACACTTTCGCTCGTGAGTGCGCCTGTACGCTGGAAATACTCCCTATCTTGATGATTAGTACAGCTTTTAATGCGATACATTGTTGTCTACACTTTACGCGAGCGGTCGAACGTTTAATTAAATTTTACGACTGTTGTTACACTACTGGAGTGCGAAATGTGGTCACCGCGTCATCGAGTACAAGTCTGTTGGCTCAGTGCCAGCATTACAGACGCTGTCACTGTCCGGGTGTCTAAGTGGTGTGATGATCAGATACCACGAAAACAACTCAGAACAATCTGTAAGCACAAAAACGCCGGTAGCATTAGACCCTTTTAGTGACTGCTAATCGGAGATTGGTCCTTTCGCAGGAGACCTTACATAACACTGGACAGAAAAGGAAACGGTAATGACTGCGAAGTGGTTACAAGTTAAGCAAATAAAAGCGACATAAAACTTAAAAGGGACAGAAACCACTTAACTTTCACAAAGGACGGCACAGGTCAACGTTTCGGCTTCCGCCTTCTTCAGGACATAAACAAAATGTTTTTGTTTACGACGGCGGAAGCCGAAACGTTGACCTGTGCCGTCCTTTGTGAAAGTTAAGTGGTTTCTGTCCCTTTTATGTCGCTTTTATTTGCTTAACACTGGACAGTTCTGACTAATTATTTGTCAGGAGCAGTGTGGAGCACTTACTTGCCTTGTAAAGCATCATTTACACCACTCGCCAGTGCAAACTTTCAGTTAGTTAACTACCAGTTACGTCATCAGTCAGAAAGTGCGTCATTTCAAACATTTGGAACTCATACGCCACGGCCGGTGCACAGCTATTTTGCTCACTTTTGGGGGTAAAATTCTATTTTGCTTGGATCACGTAAAAAATGATCGCACAGAAAAATTCTCTGCGAAGTAGCCGGGGGTGGGTGGGTGGGTGGGTGTTTGGGGGTTTATCGTCCTTTTCCACCACATAGGGTGATATCAAAGACGGGGCAACGATGAAAAAGCCAGCACAAATATTTGGCCCCAGCCGGGATCGAACTCACGACCCGAGCATTGAGAGTCCAACGCTCTACCATTCGACCACCCCGGCTCCCCGAAGTAGCCGGGGTGGTCTATATGTTAATTATTCAGCTGGCATGGTTGGTTGGGTGAGCAGAGGGGGGGGGGGGCGGGTTACAGTCCTTTTCTACTCTGTACGTAAGAGTGATGTCAAGTGGTGTGGGTGGGTGTTTGGGAGTTTAACGCCCTTTTCCACCACGTAAGGGTGATATCAATGACGGGGCAACGAGAAAAAAGGCCAGTATAAATATTTGGCCCCAGCCGGGATTCGAACTCACGACCCGAGCACTGAGAGTCCAACGCTCTACCCTTCGGCTGTCCCGGCTCCCCGAGTGATGTCAAATGCGGGGAAAGGGGAAAACAGACATGATGAGAAGTGAGAACGTGGTCGGTATTTGTGCTTGTCAGTGAAATAGTTTATTTTAATGATTAGTAGATCGCTAATCGCAATGCACTGCCGTCTACAGGCTATGCGAGCCGGTGATTCTCCTACTCGGCGGTTGACCGTTCCGCGACACTAGCTTACTCCTTGACCCAATATTTGCGTCGCATAAAGCTTTCTGTTGGCTTGGTGCCAGCTTTTGAAATCCTGTCGCTGTGCACGTGTCGTAGTGGTACAATGTTTTGTCAGTGTGTGTGTGTGTGTGTGTGTGTGTGTGTGTGTGTGTGTGTGTGTGTGTGTGTGTGTGTGTGTGTGTGTGTGTGTTTCGGCGTTTCCTTCTCTGCCTTTTTGTCTATTATTACTGACTAGATACGATTAGGTTAGGTGCAAACTATACTGACTGAGCTTTACACAGTAAAGGATACATTAATTGAGAAGTCTGGCAGGCTGACTGGACTGAATCGTGTTCAGATGGACTGCTCAGTTCAGGTCCCCCCCCCACCTCCCCCCTTCCGCCATAACTTGCCCATTAGGGCCGTCTCCAATCACTCCTATGGCTGGGACGTTAAACCACAACTAACCAACCAAGCAACCTTACCCCCCCCCCCCAAGCTAGAACGGTGTGGACCGCCAGTGCTTTGACAGCACGTCGACACGCTTTAGCTTCTTGTACAACGCCGGGGTGGTCGAATGGTAGAGCGTTGGACTTCTAATGCTTGGGTCGTTAGTTCGATCCCGACTGGGGCCAAATATTTGTGCTGGCTTTTTCATCGTTGCCCCGTCTTTGATATCACCCTATGTGGTGGAAAAGGACGTTAAACCCCCAAACACCCACCCACCCACCCTTGTACAACGCCTTCATTAGTGGAAAGACCAGGTGGTCTCCATGTTTTGAACACAATTCACTCACTCAGGTTCAGTTCGATCTTACACGTGGCGACACCCGTGAGAAGGCGTGCCACTTCGTCCAGACTGGTTCCCCATCCATTCATAATTATTTACTTTATGCGTTTAGCTAACACTTTCTAATGGAGTGACAGTGTTACTTTCTGTGTTTCATTGTCTGCCTAATATTGTGAGGGATACTGTTGACAATAAGGCAGCAATTCCAGTCGCAGGCTGTATTTGTCAATAACACCGCTGGATTCATCTCTGCCCGTTTTGGAAGACCAAACGGTCTTCATTTTCAACTGATATTTGTACTTTCTTCTCAGAGATTCTTTGAATTTCTTTTTCTTCCCCCCCCCCCCCCCCGATTTCTCCCCTATGGCAATTGCAGATGTCTGATGTCTGGGTGAGCGGTGGTCTAATAGGTAGCGCGTCGGATTTAGCCGCTGCGCTACTGAACGGCCGTCACCAATGTCATGCCGATGAAGCGTGGGTCAGTTCGAGCCCAGGTCGAGCTTGCGATATGTGATACCGGTTTTTTTTCCTGGCTACCGGGCTGCTCATCGGGGGTTTCTCTCCGGGTTATCCGGCTTTTCTCCCCCAGCAAAACTGTTTAAAAAAAAAAGGTATTGGGTGGCGCTGCACCGCGGCGACGCGCTTCCCCCAGGGGAAGCAGCCCGAATTTCCCGAAAGGGATAATAAAGTAGTATGTAGTAGGAAATAGATTTTGTTTTCAGCGACGAGAGTCTTTGTAGCACATTTCGTATCGCGCACGAGTATCCCACGTTTTTGACGCTTTTTCGGTTTTTGGCCCTGTATGCGAAAATGAGGCAAGATTGTCGGTTCCTGGGCGGCTCTCACTGCAGCAAACACGAGTATAATCAAAGTGCAACACTCGAATAGCTTTCCGTTCAGTAACATAACTTTTGTCTACATTGAAAGTATTTTCAATTTTCCTTCGTATGATGCTTGTGCCATGTGTGATGGCATGAAAGATGCGTTTTTATGTTTTACAAGCTGTGCAAGTTGGGGAGGTGTGTCGGAAAATAGCGAAATTCCGAGAACCCATCTACGCTTAGGAGTTTCAAACCTCTATGCTGGTAACGCCGCGACTCTGTACCGAGACCGGCGCTTCTCCTGGCCTCTGCAATGACCCGCCACATCGGCTATCCGAAACCTGTTGCTGTACTGTGCTGTTGAATGCAACAGAACTCACCACCTCTGTGCACATTGTGAAATACCACGTGGACCACAAAGTTGTTCAGAACTGTCCACTTTCCTTGTCACCGAGCATTTTTGTTTCTTCCCTTCTTAGGTATCACTTAGCTGGGCTCAGGGTCTTGGTTAGCCGATTGGGAGGGGGGGGGGGGGGGTCATTGCAGAGGCCAAGAGAAGCGCCGGTCTCGGTACAGAGTTGGTCACAGTAACGCCGCTGAGATGGAAAACTGTCGCTTTGAAAGCTCTGAGGCTGTTTGCCAGGTAGAGTGATGTTTCATTTGACCATTGCGACTGTTTTCGTGACTTTGTAGCTTCTAATTTTAGAGACACGATTTCCTTTGAGCCTGCGGTCCATTCCTGGAACTAGACAAAGCTTCTAAAGACAGCCACTAATCAGTGCCGTCTACCTAGTCCTCGGTTCGCAACCAAACGACGTCATCCGCTCAGATCGCGGTACTGCGGCTTCTAGAACAACTTACACGACGGCCAGAGTCACCACAATAATAATAATAATAATGAATATTTATTCTCTGTGAGCTCTAAGCACTCACAGAGGTAAAATAACTAACAAGAAACTAAAAACTACTAGAAAGATAAAAAGCACTAAAATAGCTAAAAGAACACACACACACACACACACACACACACAGAGTGTCTGTCATTCACTCATCATTGTTGTTGTGCTGAAAACAGGTGTCTCTTGATGGACGTTTTAAAGCTGAGGACTGAGTCTGTGTGTCTCAGTGATGCTTTGCGGAAGTGTGTTCCAAAAGGGTTGGTCCTCGGTACAGAAACGATCGCTCTCCATATGACAATGGTCTCAGATGCTTTTTTTTTGTTTTTGCTGTCCCAACTCTTTGCCAGCTCCAGTGGTGTTCCTCCCAGGTCATGGGTGGAACCCACGGAGGACTCGGAAGCCGGGACAATTTTTATTATGCATGATGATGGAGTTGATGATAGTAAGATGATGCAATGGAGGTCCATGTGGTTTGGTACTGCGGGACAGGGCCGCATTCCACGCTTCCTGTCATCAATATCCCGGCATTAACCAGGCCCGGGAACTACGGCACCTGCGGTGCCGGCCGTGTAATCATCCACATCATACGACGTGTCATACTAAGGGAAGCACCCCCAAAGTCGCACCCGTGAAGTGGGTGAAGCTCGGCTGTGTGGCAACAGCCTCCCCATCGGGCCCTTAGCACACCCGCTCTGGGTAGGAGCCGACCTAGGTAGGAAAAATCCCGCTTGTCTCGGCTGGGACTCGAACCCGGGTCTCCCGGTCCATGATCCGAAGTGCTAACCACTACACTACGGGGGCTGGTGGTCTCAGATGCTAAATTGCGACCCATTTGCCGGATTGATTCTGATGCATGCGGTGAGCGCTTTCGATGGAAAGTTTTCCACACGCTGTTGTTTGCCTGTTCTACGTGTTGAGACTTTAGTTGACTCGACTTGACTACCGTAGGTCTGAAGTGACGCGCGCCATGTGTGCGTTTGTTATCTTGCCACTTCACTCGCGCGTTATGGACACGGGCGCTATCACGAACACAAAAAACACACCAGCTTGAGCGTGCGATATAACGGCAGTTTAACTAACGAGTGAAGCGACCGACCGTGTGAAAATGTTGCGTTAGGTGTGAATCAGGACGAATGACGGCCAAGAGACGATTGTTGGGGTGTTTTGGGGATCTTTCTCAGTGTGACCGGTGCTGCAGCTGAATATGCTCGTGTTGTAAATGTGCATTCGGGCAAAGGTAATGACATTCACTGACGGTTAACGTGCTTTTTCCACACACACACACACACACACACACGCACTGTGTGTATGAACAGTCTGTACATTGATTATAGGTGCTGATAATTGTATTGTGGTCAATCATCTTGTCTGATGCCTTCTAGTCAGCGTGTTTGCAAATATAAATATTGTAGCTACATGTGCCCCCCTCCCTCCCCACCCTCTCCGTCCGTGCGTGGTGGAAACGGACCGTAAACTCCTCTCTCTCTCTCTCTCTCTCTCTCTCACACACACACACACACACACACACACACACACACACACACACACACACACACACACACACACACACACACACACACACACACACACACAGAGTCCAGTTTCAGCTCCGGCATACACTAAAACCTAGCTGTTCCGCATGTGACCTTGTAAAGCACCATACATAGACTTGGACTTCAGTTTTGTCAATACCATTGCCCATAAAGCAGAGTAGGCTGGACATCGCATTGGCCAATAGCAATGGTGAACACAATGGACTACTTTCCAATGAACCGATCATGTGCGACTGCCAATTTTACCGAGAAAAGCTTTTCCTCATTTGACCCTGCAAGGCACCATAGAATACGTACACTCGGATTTTGTTTTCGTCAGTAGCACTGTGCAGTACTTAACGTAGGAGGGTTTTGAAAAGAAACCGTTCTGCAAATACAGTTATTGCCATGTAGCCTGATTTTGATCGACAGGTCATAGCTGCCACTCAAAGTGCACACATACTCCGACAAACAAACGCACAAGACTACGGTTCCCTGCCAGAGCGGATTATCTCTCTTCTTTCTATCTGTATCGAAGGTACCTTCTGGAAGGGAACCCACTATCGTTTGCGGGGCCAATTAAAACAAGGTTTAAGAACGAGCGGATCTCTCATACCTTCCTGTTTTGAATTTTGTTTGACTCAGGTGATAGGTGACTCAGGTGATTTTTAACCTAGCCAAGTTTATCAAAAACAGCAAAGTGGTATGAGACTTGTATATTTCGCAAATTAGTCGACGCCTGAATTTGTGCACTTTTCTCAGTGTTATTCAGGGGTTATGAAAGCTGAAAAATCTTGCTGGTCCTTTGGGCTAGCAAGATTTAAAACCAACTAGCCGTGAAACCATTTCCACTAGCCCCAAAATACATTTTGTCAAATATAGGTCTACGTATTCGTAAATAAACAAAGATTCACAACACTTTGATAACTATTATGTTCTTTAATGCATCACAAAACACAGTCGCATTTTGACCAGAACATCAACTCATTCACCTGTAGAGACATCCCGATTTCTGGGATGCGCACGCGTGGCGCGCTTCGCGGAGAAACCACTCTGCACTCACTGAGGTTTTTACGGAGAGTTGTAGCGAGTGGCTCGCGCTAAAAATACTCATACCCCAGCGTCACAACAGAAACTGAGGGGGGAGGGGGGGAGGGGGGGGGGGCTCGCTGACAGTACCTTGCATTCAGCTCTGTGAAAATAGAGCAAGCGTAATCTCAACTAGTCCGGCGGGCCAGTGGTAAAACAAGTTAACTAGTCCGACGGTATTTTCACCAGTCTGTGGGCTGTCGGACGAGTCTTTTCATAATCCCTGTTACTGTACTCTTCATGTGTTTTTATCCTATGCTTTGTACAGTTGTGTAACAGTTGTATATTCAGAGCATTCACGTTCGCTCTGATTTTCTGCGTTTCCTCCACACCCCAGAAGGGGTTACAGGAATAAACATTTTGACTTGACTTGACTTGACTTGGAAGACCGCCGGGGGCCCATCGATTTGATGGCTGTTTAAGACAGGCTGGTGTTGTAAGGAGGTGACTGCTAAATTGCGTATTTGGCTGGATATTGCTTGTGGATTGTTTTGGGGGTGTTCGGTTGCCACATGTTTTGGCGTGTCCGGTGTTTTTCGGTTTAACAAGTCTTGTGAGGAACATAATAAAGTCTGCTTCCCTTCGCACTCACTTCCCCTTCCAGTCTGTTTGGAATCCTGTGCGGCTGTTTTATCCATAAGGGGTTCCTGCACATTTCCACTGCCCCCTTAGGGGTTCTTTTGAATTGAGCAAGAGAAAAACGGGCACAAATTGGCACCATACGAGTTTCCTAAGGGAGACAACCTCCTCTGATGAGCACTTCAGCGTGGAAGGCGGCAAAGGACGCCCTCACCTCCGCTTCCCAGGCAGTAATGAGCGTCCGGCTATCTGTTGAGAAACTGACGAAAATTGCTTGTGAAAGACTGCACAGTCAGTGTTGGACTGATTTCCCTATCGGCTCAGTCGTAGGTGGATGCCTTTTATAAATATATTACTCCAGTTCATTGTCTGTATTGCAATCTCGGTCACATCCGGGCACCGCTCGCTTTAGTCAGAATTTCCTTTTTCGGATGCAGACATGGCCATAGAGGGCTTTGACCGAATGACTGCCCCGCTGAGTGCTAAACAACGAGAAATTTCTAATGGCACAGCATTGTGCTCACTCGGCGATTCCGGCCCCACTCAGTCCCACCGGTGTTAAACAAAAATGGACTGGTGTTTTTCCGGTGCTAATCCGCGTCAAGACCGGCTCGGGAAAACGTCGGACTGATCTCAGCTAAAAGTCAGTGGCACTGCTTCTTTCCAGTTCCATTTAAAAAAAAAAATCAGAGGTGCACCAGAGTAAAACAAACCGCCGTGGATTTTTGTTTGGCGGTTTGAAATGAAGGGATCAGGCGTTCATCAGGCGTTCATCAGCCAGACAACGACTTCTACTGAAACGTCCCCTAAGCAGGAGCTGGAGAGAACAGCAGACTTCATGCTCAGAACTGAACTTCCAGTGTGACCAAGAGACGAAAGACAACAACAACAACTGAAACGTTACTAATATACAATCAGTATCAAGACGCGTGCATGTTCTTGTTTCAAACTAACGTCTCGTAGTGGAGAACAATCGACGTCGAAACGTTTGAATCAGTGAAGCACCAGAAAAGCACCCGTCTATTTTGTTTAACACCTTTAAACACGTAGTCGGTCCTTGCTGATTCGACACAACCCTGTTCCTGGACCGTCGCTTCTCTAGGCCCTGCGACGACGTCCAAATCGTCCAAATGCATGAGTTGTCTCCCTTGTCGCCACGAGCACGCATTTTTCGTGGCAGAGCACAAAGCTCCCACGGAAGATGCATGCTTGCTGCGGGTCTGTGTATGCACGGGGGACAACTCATGCAAGCAGTAATCTTGGAACAGGCTGAAAATGTGCTGGTGAATGCGACAGTTTTCACCACTTCTGTGCACACTATGAAATAACACGGGGACCTCAAAGTCGTTCGCAACTGTCCACTTTCCTTGTCACCGAGTATTTTTGTTTCTTCCTTCTTAGGTATCACTTAGCTCGGCTTAGTCTCTGTTAGCCCGATTTGGACGTCGTCGGAGGGGCCTAGAGAAGCGAAACAGGGAACAGGGAACAGGGTTGGATTCGATAGTACGTAGGCTTTGCGGATTTTTCACGGGCGGTGTTTGCTACTGCAGTGGTGCACACTGGCGGAAGTGGTGGATGAGACATCGCGATGGCTGCACAACACTAATAGCTTCCGGGGCACTTAGTAGCAACTACGCTAAATATAGTACAACATTTCTGCCCCTTTTTAAAATTTGTGTGCAGAGTTAAAAAAACGACCATCTTGGGCTTTTTGTTTGCTTTGTAAATAAGTTTCATGCCAGGTAATAGTAAAATTAGGGAAAAATGAGCCTGGCTTGTGGACTATCTGTATTCATGCGCGGCTGGCACAAGAGCCAGCAGACGACAGAGGAATGAGGTTTATGTGGTCGCTGCTAACATTGCAAAAAAAGCGGAATATTGGAATTTGTTGAAATGTACTCTTCACATGAGTCTGTGGCTGCCGGATTTTTGTGATCTTTTTTTTTTCTTTTGGGGGGGGGGGGGGGGGGAATTTTAAAGCATTTCTAGGGTGTCATACGCAACGTTCTGTTTAACAGGAATATATTGCGTTTCCTTGAAATTAGCATCTGTGTCCATACCCGACATGGCGATAGGGGACTTTGACCGAGTGAATGCCCCGCTGAGTGCTAAACGATGAGAAATCTCTGATTGCACAGCACTATGCTTACACCACCGGTGTTAAACAAACTGGAATAGACAGTACCCGGTTCTTGCTGATTCGACAGTGCGTAGGCTTAAAGCATTCTTCACGGGCAGTCTTTGTTACTGCAGTGATGCAAACTGGGGCACCAAAAGTAATAATACCCTGCGGAAATGATGTTTAAATAGTCGGTTAATGCGAATCGCATCTGAAATTTGTTTTCATGTAAACATTGCTGCGCTATGTCCGCGGACATTAGATTGGATTGGATTCAGTGGGAACGGTGGGTGGGTGGGTGTTCGGGGGTTTAACGTCCTTTTCCACCAAATACGGGGCCGCGACGAAAAAGCCAGCACAAATATTTGGCCCCCGCCGGGATACGAACTCACGACTCGAGCATTAGAAGTCCAACGCTCTACCATTAGGCCACCCTGGCTCCCCTGGATTCAGTGGGAAGCACTAATTAGGGCCAGTCTGCCGGAAGATGCGTTGCTCTATTTATTTAAGCATGGAGACAATTTTTGCAACTCTGCAACTTCTGATATCAGCGAAATACGGCTTTATCTGATCGTGCTGTGCTTTTCCTGTATGAGTGTGACCGTGAGTGTTTCCAGCCCAGCCAGAGCCTTCGTGTCAAAAGCTGGCCTTAGAACAGCATCACCCCTGCGCTGGTCTCACTATGGTCTATCCGGACGCGAGTGGCATTCGATGAAAAGTTGTCCACAACGTGGTTGTACGCCTGACAAGCGTATTGGAGCTTTCATGTTTCGAAGTAGAGACAAAAGACGTGTTTTACAACTATAGAATGTTCAAGTCAAAATTTGGTATGGAACCATATCTTACTAAACTACCAGAACATCTAGCTAAATCTATGTTATATTTCAGAACTCTCAACCACAACTTGCCAGTACACAGCCAACGCTTTTTATCCATACCAAGAAACCAACTGTTATGTAATAAATGTGATGCACACGAGCTGGGAGACGAATTTCACTATCTGTTTTGCTGCACATTTTTCGACGCCACACGCAAAACCGCAATTAAGCCATTTTTCCGCAAACACCCCAATGCTCTAAAGTTTGAAAAGTTGATGACATGTAGCCAGAAAAAGGTACTGCTGAAACTTCTACATTTTATGAAATCAATAATGAAAGAATTCGGGTAATCAGTCCATAATGATTGAACTTGTGCACATAGTTACATACATATACAGTGATGTGTGTTTCGTCTAACCATGAGGCGGTACATGTTTACGCGGCGATTAGTAGATATATAGTCTATATATGCTTACGTATTTGAAGTTTTTGGGTATACATATGTTTACATGCGTATCAGGGTTTATTTGCGTACGTTTTGTTACTTATATTCGAACGTATGCACACGTATGAATGTACGAGTGTGTGTGTGTGTGTGTGTGTGTGTGTGTGTGTGTGTGTGTGTGTGTGTGTGTGTGTGTGTGTGTGTTTGTGTGTGTGTGTGTAAATTGGAGTGTACGTATGTGTGTATGTATGTGTGAATGTAAGTATCCACTATGACCCGAGTACTTAGGTGATTGTATATGTAGCCAGAACGTATGTGCGAGTGAGTGTTTACATGTTTTGTTTTGTTTTCTTTTCTTTTCTTTCCTGATTTTGTTTCGTTTTTCATTTTTCTTATTTGGTTCTTTTGTTGTTGTTGTCTTTTTCTTTGCTTGTTTTTTGTGTTTTTGTTTTACTTTTGCTTTCCTGTACCCCCAGAGGGTTGGAAAAAAATAAACATGACTTGACTTGACTTGACTTGTTAGAAAACGAGTGGAGGGGGTGACCGGGGGTCTAATAGGTAGCACGTCGGATTTAGCCGCTGCGCTACTAAACGGCCGATGAAGCGTGGGTTCGAGCCCAGGTTGAGCTTGTGATACGTGATACCAGGTTTTTCCTGGGTACCGGGCTGCTCATCTGGGGTTTCACTCCGGGTTATCCGGCTTTCCTCCCCGAGCAAAAATGAACAATAGGATGGGTATTAGGTGACGCTGCACCGCGCCCCCGGGGGAAGCAGCCCGAATTTTCTGAAAGGGACAATAAAGTAGTAATAATAATGATAATAATAATAATAATAATAAATTTCATTTATATAGCGCACTTCTCAGATACAGTGACTCTAACAGTGCGCTAACACACATCACTCATACACATTCACACTATACAGACAAACATTAATAGTAATATAAATCCTGGTGGAATGAAAGTGTAGTGCCAGTCCCGGTGACCCTCTTGTAAACGAGGAGGTGGAGCTCCCAAAGACGCATGGGTTGCCCAGACCAGCTCAGTGCCAGCATTACGGACGCTGTCACTGTCCAGGGCCCGTATGTAAAAGTCGAGGTTAATTTAACCAGCGGCTACGGGCCTAACCCAGACTAGGACAAAAGAAAGCCAAAAGCAAAATTAAATAAAAAAGGAAGCGAAGAAAGGAAGGAAACAAATCCTTCTATGACGGCTTAGGCATCTTGCTGGAATGGGCCCGCTTCTTGATTAAAAAAAAAAAAATTAACCCTAGAGCTAGTTTAGCTCGAGGCTAGACTCTAGCCCGGGGCTAAAAGCCCTAACCTCGACTTTTATATACGGGCCCTTGTGTCTGTGGTGTGATGATCGATACCACAGAAAAAAAAAAAAAAACAGCTCAGAACGATATTTGAACATAACAGTGGTAGCATTAACCCTTTTAAGACTCTGCCACCAAAGAGAAAGGTCAGGCACGAGTAAGACTCTGCCACCAAAGAGAAAGGTCAGGCACGAGTAAGACTCTGCCACCAAAGAGAAAGGTCAGGCACGAGTAAGACTCTGCCACCAAAGAGAAAGGTCAGGCACGAGTAAGACTCTGCCACCAAAGAGAAAGGTCAGGCACGAGTCCCACTTCGTGCAACAAATTTTTCTCTCCAGTATCTGGCACCGTTCACTCGGGCCAATCGTCGGGGGTTTGTCCGGGTACTCCGGCTCAGCCCCCCCCCCCACTCCGCTCTCTGCTTTTGATATTTTAAGTTTACAAAAATGTAAAGATGAATGCAATTCCAAATTCCGAAACTTAAATAGCTAGGCTAGCCCCTTGCACCAGGTGGTTGCAATATGTTGATATCGTATGTGTGAGACAATGCGTGTGGATCACGTGAGCGTTCGTGTTGGGTTCAGTTCGTGGCGCTTTGAGCAGAGAAATCAGCGAATTAGCGATTTTGTGATTTTCTTTTTCTATCACATAATTATGTGATCGAGAAGAAGAAGACCCACATAATATCAAGTGCAGGAAAATTGTAAAAAAAAAGTAACTTCTGAAAGGAAAAACCGTAAAAAAAAGGCAACATCGCCTGCATCACAACAAAAAAGCGGGCAGGCTGGTGGAAGTGTCCTGTGTCATTACACCCTTTTCCCCCCTAGCTTCAAAGAAGGTTCAGCCGGGTCCTAAATCTTCACATAGTGTGGGCGGTCACATCGGCATCAAGCTAGCTGACTCCAAATCCTTCTAAAATCCGTAGCACATTTCGCGTCTGACGACCAAAGGACTTCTTATGGTTTTATCAAGAGTTTTTGCTGTAGTTTTCAGTTTGTTTTTTTTCTTCCACGTGAAGGATAGAAGCATCGTTAATAAATAATAAATGATTAATAAATCAATATATTCCAGAGCGTTCCTCTTTGCGGTAAATCATGGTCAAAACCTCGGAGTTCACGAAATTCTAGTCGAATGAAAGGCTGTCATAATTTTGGTACACCAATATTCATGAAATTCGTCGCAGCTGATGACTCAAGAGGTGTTCCTGTCGATAAACAGACACTGAAGAAATTCTTGTCGATAGATAGAAATTAAAGAAACTCTTGCCTAATCGATGTCCACGAAATACTTGTCGATATATAGAAATTCAAGACATTCTTTTCTATATATAGAAATTGAAGAAATTCTTTTTGATAGACATAAATTAATGAAGTTCTTGACAGTGCATAGAAATTGAAGAAATTCTTCTCGATAGACACAAATTCAAGGAATTCTTCTCCACAGGCAGAAATTCAAGGAATTCTTGTCGACAGACAGAAATTCAGGAAATTCTGGTTGATTGGACGGAAATTCGAGAAATTCTTGTCGATGAATAGAAATTCAAGAAATTCTCGTCCATAGAAATTCAAGAAGTTCTTGTCCGTGGCTAGAAATTTAGGAAATTCAAATTCCAGATACCGTTGCCACAAGGCGTTTGCTCAGGTCAAGGTCCGGTAACAATACTACCTTGGTACTGGATCTTGGAGGCTGCCAGCTCAACAGGGGTTGGGAAAAAAAATAATCAGAGCGCAAATTACTCCTGTCAGCGTGGAAAAGAAAGCGACGGTGTGATGCAGACGACAGCATTAAGATCTCAGTTTAGTGGCGCCTTTTCTAAGGGAAACGGGGACTCTCAGCTTAAAGTACTGGAACCGTGGGGTGATTATGGGCTTGACTGCAGTCCGTCCACAATTTCCTTTTCGATCGCTTCTCTCTACAGCCTCCCCGTCTTCTCCTTCACGTACGGAAATTTCTTCCTGCGTGCATTAGGGGACCTTTGAACAGAGTCTTCAGAAGGTTTGCGGTCTGCTTAAAGCGGAACCGTTCGAGGGGAGAATAGCAACACGTAGGAGGAATATGACTTAGTGTACCCTCTCTCTCTCCCTGTGTGTGTGTGTGTGTGTGTGTGTGTGTGTTAAAATCATTTGACGACGGGGGAAAAAGAGCGGGGAAGTATTGTGGAGGCGTGCAATCTTAGTAGAGGGGGGAAAACTGACTCATGCACGAGAGGAGTTCATGTATTTCTTAACCCCAAGCCGCATTAATCTGTGCTGAGAGAGAGAGAGAGAGAGAGAGAGAGAGAGAGAGAGAGAGAGAGAGAGAGAGAATCAATGAAATTTATCTAATTAATAAAAAGGAATAAAACAAACAGACTAATAAACGCACAAAAACAAACAAACAAACAAAGCAAAACAAACAAACAAACAACCAAGCAAAAAAGGAGCAGATAATGCACACACACACACACACACACACACACACACACACACACACACACACACACACACACACACACACACACACACACAATCAATTAATCGATCAATCAATCAATCAATAATAATGAAACACAAAAGAGGGGAATAAAATGGCAGGCATGCAATTAATCAGACAAAATTAATCAGAGAGAGAGAGAGAGGCAATAACAATACAGTATATATACATACAGTACATTTATATGTACAGTGTATTTTAGAGAGAGAGAGAGAGAGACAGACAGACAGACAGACAGACACAGGGTGGGTGGTGGTTTTCACATTCCGGCAACTTGCTTCCTCGGATGTGTGTTAAGCATGTGCGGAAGGAGAACAGCCCGTCAGATCGATAGCCTGTGTAATGCGACGTGAAGTTATACCAGCATGATCCCTTGTTGAGCCAACAGTTCACAGCCGGTCTAACGGCACTTGAGCCACTTGGGTATCGGGGGGACGAGACTGTCGCATCCAGGAACCAGACACCTACTAACGGCCTGAGAGTGGACTGAACAATCTCTATGTCTTGTATGTTTTGAAATCGATTCAAACAAACACTCGATCGGACGAAAATGGTTGTGTTGGTATCTTCACAAAAATATGCTCTCATATATATATTTGTATGTAAAGGTGCCCCCACCAATATCAAACATCAACAACAACAACAATAACAACACCAACTCGTATATATATATAGAGGAAGTAAGTAAAGCTGAGAATTTTCCCTAGATCTCGGAGATGTCTGCTTTGTATGCCATTGGACAAGTCCGCCTTGCCCTGTATTGGCTACAAGCCACAGTGGAGGGGGGAAGGGGGATCTACCATCCTACCGCTGATAAGCCCTAACTAACTAACTAACTAACTAACTAACTAACTAACTAACTAAATAGTTCTTATCCTGCAAACTCTGTAGACTCTCGGGTGTTCGGAGTCAGTTGAATGGGACTAGTTTCTGCCGTGTAATGACAAAACGCAGAAAGTCCATTGACGTAATTACGTTGATGCCTTTTATCTGGAAATCGCCCCCTTTTCCCTAAAATGACGTCACGAACATACTGTCATTTGCCATTACTTTTACACGGTAGATTTTGCTTATCTCTCTACAGAGGAAACAAGACGATCGGAGAAACACCCTCAGAGATGATACCGCAGTGACAAAGGTTTACAGATAGATAGTTTGTGGGGCGGGAGGTGGTCTAGTGGTTAAGAGACTTCGCCATCATTGCGAGAGGTCAGGTTCGAGTCACACTCGGGGGCGAAGAACTCTCCTTAGAGTGTGTGAAGCAGGACTGCAGGATAATGGAAAGGAAATTGGATACAGGCATGAGCCGCATAATTAAAAGTTGGTCACAGCTCCGGTTTGCCTACACCTAATTCTCCTGTGGTGGAGTTTCGTTGTAGAGCGAGAATGCGCTGGAGCGTGAACAGCCTCGGGGCAGTCCACAAGCACTAACAGATTGTCAACGTTTAAATTTTTTATATTTTTTAAGTGCCATGTGCCCGTCGCAAACCCCACGTCTCTACCCTATATTAGACACTTGAAAATATGATTTAATTTCTGATGGTGTCGAGTGGAGTTGGCAGGCGCACGAATGCGGTAGTGAGGGAGTCAACACATAGTGTTAGACAAACACACACCTGTTTTATTTTACCACTAGAGAGGAGCAAGTGTGCTAATCGTCTACAACTGGCCGGTGTCCATTCAGGGATCAGACGTCATGGCGGCCGGTGACAAAAATGCGGTCAACGAGGAATACTTCCTTGACAGAGAATAGCGCAGCCCAACAGAGATTTTTTTTCGTTGTTGTGAGTACACTTAGACCCCCCCCCCCCTTCTCTCTCTCTCTCTCTCTCTCTAGTCGTATCTAATGCATGTGTTGCTGATCTTAGCATAAGTGATCACTATCCTGTTATCTGTACATGGACATCAATAAGTCCTGTCAAAACTAAACATGGGCATACAACAATCATATACAGATCATTCAAACATTTTAATAAAACCGCTTTTCTCGCAGACCTCCATCAAACGCCTTTCCACTTAGTCTTCAACGAATCTAGTCCCGATGATGCGTTAGAACTTTGGTATACACTCTTTGTCGGTGTCCTGAACAAACATGCCCCACTTAGGAAGAAACGAGTGAAAAACAATACAATACCCCCATGGTTGACCCGAGATATTACTCAGGCAATGTCATTACGCGATGAGCTAAGGGCACAAAAACGTTTTACAGAATATAAGAAACAGCGAAATCGGGTCAAGTCACTAGTGTTGAAAGCTAAGAAATCTCTGTGTGATCAATTGATAAAAGACAAAAAAGACACGTCATTACTTTGGCGTGCTGTTAACCTTGTGACCAGGGGACATAGTAACCAGTCTTCTGCTGTCCCATCTACACTCACTGCTGATACCTTTAACAAACACTTCTTGTCAGTCGCTGAGTCCTTAGCACCCTCAAGTGATAGTCCCAACTCCTACACCTGCCCCGATGCCCTACTAAGCTTCTGCAAACGGAGGACAGCTGGTACGGCACCTTTTGTGATTCCCCCAATTGCAATCCATGAGGTAGGCAAACTCATCAGTACATTGGAAAACAAAAAGTCATCTGGTCCGGATGAAATAAGTCCAAAAATACTAAAGTTGTCCCTCCCCTATATAGTGGACTCCCTTACATACATTTTCAATCTGTGTATCCGAACTAATACTTTTCCTACTGAGTTTAAAAAAGCCAAGGTTATTCCACTGCCGAAATCAAAAGATCTCACAGACGTAAATAATTATCGACCAATTTCTCTCTTGTCTACTTTGTCAAAGCTGCTCGAGAGACATGTCCATAAACACCTCCTCCATTACCTGGAAGACAGAAAGCTTTTGTATTCTTTTCAGTCAGGATTTCGCCCCAAGCACTCTTGCCACTCAGCGCTGACCAGACTGGTCGACACATGGCTCACTTCGATGGATCATTCACAACAAACCGGCACTGTTTTTCTCGATTTTAAAAAAGCATTCGACTTAGTGAATCACACCATCCTTTTACAAAAACTCCAACCGTATCTGTGTAATTCCGATGCTGTTACGTTTTTCGAATCGTACCTATGTGATAGAAGACAAAAAGTGTTTCTTAATGGATCATATTCCTTTCAAGGTCTAGTAAAACATGGTGTGCCTCAGGGCTCTGTCCTTGGGCCACTACTGTTCTGTATATTTATTAATGATTTACATCTCCACTTGAGCGAAGATGTCATATGCGATATGTTTGCTGATGACACAACACTCCACACACCAGACAAAAGTATCACAGTCATTAGCAAGCGTCTCCAGAAGGGACTGCAAGATGTCTCTGACTGGTGCGACTTAAACGCTATGGTGCTTAACCCAACCAAAACTGAATGTATGGTGATAGCTACACGCCAAAAGCATCAACTTGCACCTTTGACTCTCCATTTGTCCCTCAATGACAGCACTATAAAACAGGTCACACAGCACCGACTGCTTGGTCTTACTATTGACCGCCACCTTCAGTGGGAACCCCACATCAATAATGTTTGTAAAAGTGTCTCTCGAAATTTGTACATGCTGTCAAAGTTGCGATTCATAACAGATGCTGACACGCGTAAGTTATTCTACAATGCCCATATCAAGTCCCACATAGACTATGTGTCAACGGTGTGGGATGGTTCGAGTGAAGTTCATTTGAAGAGGCTGAATTCTTTACACAGGAGAGCTGCAAAATTAATATTACCACTACCAACCTTCTCAACAGATCAAAAACTTAAAGTGTTAGAAATTCTTCCCCTACAGTGCCACTTTCAGTTTAACAAAGGAATGTTTATGTACAAACTCCGCAAAAAGTTAGTTCCGGAATATCTTGCATGTACTCTTTCAGAATCCACATCCATAGACTCTAGGTTAGGACTAACTTTTAAAATCCCCCGTCCCCGCATTGACATGTATAAAAGTAGTTTCGCATTTTCCGGAACTTCATTGTGGAATTCTCTTCCTGTCCATGTTAGGCACAGTCGGTCAGCCTCATCATTTAAAAGCAGCCTCTTCAAATATCTATTAGCCAACAAATAACAAACAATCATAAAAATAGGTGCCACACGTTCACATAAATATGGACATACTAGTTCATACATGCGATAATAGTGTGTGTGTGTGTGTGTGTGTTTGAAGTTTCTTGTTCCAGGTTTACGTATGTTCGATCATTTGGCTTTTTTTGTTTTTTTTTGTTTAGTTGTTTGTTCTTAAAAACGGCAAGTTTGAAAATTGGTTGCAAGACCAAAACTTCCACCGTTTTCAAATAAAGTTATTTCAATTTCAATTTCAATTTCAATTTCTCTCTCTCTCGTAGATTTAATTTATTATAATTACTGCCATTGCAATACATTAACATGTATTTGTTCCACCGCTGAGCATTATTATAAGCGGTGCTTGTTCATGCTCAGGAATTGTTTGTTCACTTGGGCACAAATTGTATTGCAAGAAACCTATTTAAGACAACAAGGAATATTGACGACGGGCGGCTCGCATCAAGGATTAGGGATCGTGGGGTTTGAAAGCCGGCGAAGTGCTGCGCGCCCACGCGTCACGGCTAATTATACCCTGGGTCACAGCGCCCTCTCAGAAAAGGGGGGGGGGGGGGGGGTAACTACAATTACCTAACTAATGGACCCGTCCGGGGCTAACTGTCGTCTGCTAGTAGTCGGGGGGAGTAAAAGGTAAAAGCCACTCGGCTACAATTTCTCTAAATCTTGACAATCGACCAGTTCCTGCGGTTTCAGTCACAGATACACGGGTCACTCGGTGCCGTGTGGTGGCAGCTAACCACACCATTCATTGTTACAATTACTGTCGGCTCTAGCCTCCAGTTTCAAAGTTGCGCTTGGCTGAAAAGCCCTCGTTCTCGTGATTTCCCGGGTCGCGATAACCGAAAACGGGACCACACAGACACTTATAGGCGGGCATTGATTTTTATAATAGGTTCGTGGCCAGCTCTTAGTTACACGGTTCTCGATACCGAATACTGCAACATAGTTCCAGGGCAAATGAGAAATCCAGGAACAGGTTTTATGTATTAGCATTCGGCGATTGATGGAATGGATCGAAGGAGCAAGAGGCGCTTTGATTGAACCGATTATTGTCGGGAATTGTTGCCTCAAACACGCACTTCATTGCTTATTCTGCCGAAGTCATCGTGTCCATCACAGGACGGATGCGGTGGCACCTCATGCTCCCTGGATAAATACAACCCACGTGATTTATCGCGTTATCCAATCAAAAACCACCGCGCTTTACGTCCGGCAATGCTTCCTAGTCGCAGCGCAACTTCGCACACCATGGCACAAATAAGGGCTGAAGCCTGGGGCCTGAAGCATGAAAAGGAACTAGACTAGACTTAGCTCCAGTCTCAGATATGACGTGGAGACTATCGTGACGGTGCATTACCGTCGCAGACTTGCGGCAGTCTGTGTTTATGCATCTCTAACTAATGTTTAGTCAATATCAGCTTAGTCAAGCTATTCTCGGACTCAGGTCCCAGTCTCTCCGCTCCATGCATCAGACTCCAGAGGCTTTGTGCACAACTTTCAGTCCTAGGACCTTGTCAATATTTTGTCCTGGACAGAGATGGGATATGGGCCAGCAGGAAATGAATTTTGTTTTTATTACGTGGCATGGGCAGCGAAGCGGCACTCTCAATGTTTGACTTGCTCTCTTGCCTTGGTCTGTTGTTCTGTCGCCTCGTGCTGTTTTGCCCATCACCAGTCGTGATGGCAGTTTCCTGCGACTGATTAAACAATACTGGCACACATTTCCCGACCGGAAAATTCTGTGTGCGTGCGTGCGTGCGTGCGTGCGTGCGTGTGCGTGTGGACCACTTTTCGACAAATTTAGTCTACGTTAGTGCGTCACTCATGAAAAGAAATATTTTATTTCCAAATTTTTAAGTGGGTTGGTGTCTTCTGTTCTTAGAATAGAAACAATGACGTCATTCGTCGTGTTTGCCTGCATGCAAATACCGGCCAAACTAACCCTGGATGCGCGGAAGTCTATCATTTGTGCAAAATCACTGCAAAATTAGCTTGTAGTATTGGGCGTTTCTGCTTTAATTTCTAGAGGAGCTACAGAATTTGTCTGCTCGCCTATGTCGTCTATTTCAGGGCAAATGAGAAATCCAGGTACAGGAAAAAAAAAATGATTATGAACTCTTTTCAGACACACAGAGGCGAGACGAAGACAACGACCGCTTATCATACAGCGTTCACATACGTCATGACGGTCAATGTCCTGTTGTAAGATGAGCAGAACCCGTAAATATTCACATGGTGGAGGTGTGCATGCACTTATCTACCACGTGAGTTCGGTCTTACGTACGTGTTTGCTGTCCGGGTGCAACACGCCAGCGGAACTCTCCGGCACGGGTGACTCTGAAGAGATGACCGAGTTTTACCTTCTTTTGAATGAAAAATGACGGATATCGTGAGACAATTTTTGTTTTGGAAGGCCTGTTACACTAGCGAAACTGGGTTACAAAGACAAAACTGAACACAAGATCTACAGTGACAGTTTGCTTAGCGCAAAAAAAGAAACAACCACCACCACCACCAACAAAATAAAACAAACCCAAACAACCCAAAACAAAAAACCCAACAATAACAACAACAACAACACAAAAAACTCCAAAAAAACAAACAAAAACAACTCCCGTTGCATGTCTGAACTTACCGGGCCGCCGTTCGTACATTTGAACTTATTTTAAGAGTGCTTCCCCCAGGCGACATTTTTACACGCCACAGACGTTCTTTGTTACGCACACGGAGGATGTAAGCGAAGTCAGATAAGTTCAAAATGTTCCGCGCACGCCCATACAATTGGCCCTTGGTGATTTGAGAGAGTCTGGAATATTCCGCATTCAACAACGAAAAGAAGAGGAAGAATAAATAAAAACAACGAAAAGAAGAGGAAGAATAAACAAAACAAAACAAAATCCATCTGTAACAACGAGCAAAAGCAACAATAAAACCAACACACACACACACACACACACACACACACACACACACACACACACACACACCACTTTGACATGACCAATGATCTGAACTGGTTTTCATCAAAAATGTATAGAGTATTGTCCCAACTCCATAAGGAATCGCTTTTAAGCTCCCAGTGGCTGAGTAAAATAAAAGACATTCTTATTGAAAGCGGCTATGACTGTGTCTGGGAAACCCAAACCTTTACTAGTATAGACTCGCTCTGCCGCAACGTTAGAACCAGTTTACAAGAAAACTTTATTAGAGACTGGAGACAAACCTTGGAAAATAGTAGTAAGTGTCTGTTCTACAGGAATTACAAGTTACAGTTCGGGACCGAGAAGTACATTTCAGTACTACCAGACATTTATGTTATTTCTCTGATGAAATTCCGGTGCAGCAATCATAAATTAGCTATTGAACTTGGTAGACGAAATGGCACACCCAAAGAGAACAGACTCTGCGCTAGATGCGATATGTCAGTAATTGATGACGAACTGCATTTTATCATGGAATGCCCAAAATTTCAAGCTGAAAGGCAACATGTTATACCATCAACATTTCGCAGACCAATTTCATCTTTTAATTTCTGCAGGTACATGTCACTAGAACTACCAAAGAAAACATTGCTAAGTCTGGCAAAATTCATTAGAAATAGTAAAATCGTCTAGTATGTCATGTAGGTATGTTTGTAACTATGTTGACATGTTTCACCTCACACACTTGCACTATTGTTTTTTTGATGTTTTTATAGAAATAGTAAAATCATCTAGTATGTCATGTAGATACGTTTGTAACTATGTTGACATGTCTCACCTCACACACGTGCACTATTGTTTTTGTTTGTTCTTTTGTAACATATGCGATGTGCAGTTTGGACTGTTGTGATTTCTTCCGTCCTACATGTGTTTTTGTAATTCTGTACGTATGAGAATCATGTATGATGCATTACCTGACATTCCTCCATACCCCAAATGGGGAGAAAGGAATAAAATCTTTGAAAATCTTGAAATCATTCTCGTTCTCATGCCAGGAACCTCAGTGATGACAACCATGCAAACAAAAACACAAGCCTTGTTTCGTGCGGGTTTTGCTTTGCGTATTTGTTTAGGCAGTCGGAATAGCCGCATGGTAGAGGCGGCGTTGGGTCATAAGTTCGAATCCCGGCTGGGGCCAGATATTTGTGCTGGCCTTTTTCTCGTTGCCCCGTCTTTGATATCACCCTTACGTGGTGGAAAAGGACGTTAAACTCCCACCCTTCCACCTACCCACTCACCCTTCCGCGTATTTGTTTCTAACCTGTTGCATGGAAGCCAAAGGTTCACCTTTACGTAAGCCGATGTTTACGTGCAACGTGAGACGCGCGGACAAGCAAGCTGAGGTGGGAAGCTGTCCTTCAAATGACACGCAGCATCGCTGGCTTTATTTGGTGTTCGTAACATCCAATCAGTGCTCGCGCCCGCTCCGTGACCGCGCATGTCCGGGATTTGTCCTCTTGTCGATCAGCCCTGATGGAAAGAATTACATTCTCGGGTGGGTTGGAGGAAAACGTATTTTGCTTTGTGGACTACAGTTCAAGATTCAATAAACTTTATTTCCTAACTGGGATCAGTGTCTTTGGTGCCTTCGCTATAAAAAAAAAAATAACAGCAAAGAATAAAAACATTTGACATTTGATCACCCCTACCCCCCCCCCCCCCCCCACACACACTTATCATCAATCACTAATTCATTATTCCTAGAAGTGGCTGCCGGCTAGCCTCCGTAGCGAAGGGGGCAAAAAGTGTACGCGTCACAGAAACATACGCACCAATCATTATTGTGCCTAATATTGTGATGTTATGTTACAGATATTAAACAAGTCGTGTTATTAACACTGGACAGCTTGTCATCTGTAAAATAACCATTAAATCGCAGTGCACAACCAACCTCCCCGTAAACGTATCGATGATGATGATGATTAACTGTCGCTTTGGAGCCGACATTCCGCGCAGTGTAGCAAAGACACAAGTTCTGTGCAAAGCGCTCCCCCTCTCCATCTAAAACACAAAGACGTCCGCGACACAACGTTTGTGCGAGAGCATTTTAGCAACATCCTGTCAAAATCTTGACATTTAAATAGGCCCTGGCTATGGCCACAAGTTCTCTTTTGCGCGCTGATCGTCACACCGCCCAAACGCGAGCTACGAAAGCACTTCAACCGTTGTTTGCTGGGAAAACGGTGTGTAGGGAAGAGAGATAAAAGAGGTGGTAAAAACTGCGCTGCTTCCTGAAGTAGCAGTGACGTGAAGTGATTGGAAATGCTGAAGGCTTGTAACACGTGTCCCTGTGACCTGGCCGTTGAATGCCGGGAATTGTTTTAATGACCCTCGAGCTGATTGACGTCACAACTTCAAGACATCCTAGGTTCTTTAACCTTTCACTTTCAGTGATTTTTTTTTGGGTCAAAGCTCCCACTAAGGGTCTGGTTTAGTAGGTTGCTTCAGGGGGTGGAGGGGGGGGGGTCCAAAGGGCAGGCTGGCACAGTGACGAATGGATTTGTGCTACATACTCTATCAAAAAGCATTGTTTCGCGTCAGAAAATGGCCTTGCTACAGCGAGGGCAAAATGCACTAAAAAAAACCCTGTCAGATTGTGCGCATATATTATGTATGAGAGCGCTACCTAGATCTACCTAGATCTAGGAGGTGTGCGCTTTCTAAGTTTCTATGCCATTGGACAAGTCTGCCTTGCCCTACACTGGCTCTATATATTGACTCTATATACAGGGTAGTCACGTCTTCTAGTACTGGAGATGCACCAGATTATTCTGGGGCAGCCTTTTAGTGCTGGTTGCATTCCTCTTGGGTATTGCCGCATGGTTACCTGATGAGGGTCCCATTGACTCGAAACCATGGTCGTGAGCTTCTAAAATCGCCACTTCAAATTGCCTAGGTTGTATCGACCATTTTCATCCCGGTGGGAGGGGAATGGGGCCCTATAAATGGCGAGATACCCTTAGTTCTGTTAGACGTTTTAGCGGTAGGATGGTAGATATCCTCCCCCCCCCCTCCTCTCCACTGGATTGTAGCCAATATAGGGCAAGGCGGACTTGTCCAATGGCATACAAAGCACACATCTCCTAGATCTGGGTAGCGCTCTCAGCCTTACTTACTTCCCCTACTTTCAAACTGACCTGATTGAGCACATGTTTTCGGCTTTAGCGACGCCTTTGTTCCTATCTATCTATCTATCTATCTATCTATCTATCTATCTATCTATCTATCTATCTATAAGCCCATGAGAGGTAATTTCTGTATCTGTTCCGAGATGGTTCAGTGAAAGAAGCTCTAAGGTGATGCTCCATTGTGGCATGGAGACCGTTTTCTTAAAGACCGCGGGTATCTGGGTAAGTTTTGCGAGCTGCACGTGACTCAGTATGCGCTGGGCGTTAGTAACCTACCAGCAAAGGGCACCATATCAAATTATGGTTTGACTGGCAAACCGTCCTAAATGCCCGCTTCTTATAATTATGAGAGAAATACGGCTTCTTTGAACAATATTTTTCCTGTATGAATACGACAGTGACAGCTTCTGTAAACTATACAAGCCCTGTCAGCGGCTTCGCTTCAGAAGCTGGCCTTGGGGCAACATTACCGCGATTCGAGCTTTCACGTTCGTTTGTTATGTTATATCTTGACGTAAGTGACTGTTTTAAAGCAAGGGGTTAAGCGCATTCGATAAAAAAAAAGTTTCTACAACGGCGTTGTCGGGTAAACGAGCATAGTGAGGCTGTAACGAAACGGAAAAGACAAACATTAGTGGGTTGAGCCCAGTATTCCGTGACCTAAGGGCCACGTTAACAAGATCTGATTATTCCCCTTGTCTTGAAAACAAAACCCGCACAAACTCCATTTAAATAAAACAAACAAACAAAGAAAAAACCTGATTTCTATTCGCCGCACTGTCAGTTGTGATTTATGATATCTCTAATTACATTTATTATTGTCCTAAACAGTATTTCATACGTGATCAATCAGTGTGATCACTCATATCACCTCGCAGTTTTGTTTCAAACCTTTGAAGTGCACGGAATAGCCTTAAACAAAAAAGAAAAAAAGAAAAAGAAAAAAAGAGCGAAATCAGCACAAGATGAAAGCTGCGATTACAGTTTGGAATTAGAATTTCAAGAACTAGCGAAAGGCATAGGACACGACAGGGAATAGAAAAAAGTGCAAGGGAGATGTTGCCAGCTTGTCTGTATTTTTTGTGAGCAGGAAATGGAATTAGAAAGCGGTTGGCGTGGCACAGGGAGAGAGAGAGAGAGAGAGAGAGAGAGATTACTGAAATGGTGGTGGGGATGGAGGGGATTGCGGGGCATAGCAAGACGACAGGAAAGCCAACTACATGGACTGGGAACCGAAAAACATAATTGGAAAAGAGATACAATGTCTTACGGTTTTTTTCCCCTTTGTCATTTTCTTATCTTTCAATTCCTCCTCGTAGGACACCGCGACCATTTTCTTCTGATTTCCTAATGTACCTTTCCTCTCACTGTGGCTCGTCATTACATTTACCGTATTTGTATCGAACGTCACGACGTCTGGTTATAGAATCACACATCACGTCTCCAGCCTTAGTCGCCAATTTGTCGGTAATTACGGCCAAAAGAAGAAATTGCAAGCCGCCTTTTTGCTATTTTCTTGTATAATTGTGTTGATGCAATGAACCAGGTCTTAGAGCGGGCACATGAACTGTAATTCCAACCAAGTAAGTTTGAGGCTGCGCGCGCGCGCGCGCGTACACACACACACACACACACACACACACACACACACACACACACACACACACACACACACACCCGCACACACGCGCACGCACACACACACACGCACACACACACACACGACGCGTGCGCGCGCGCGCACACACACACACACACACACACACACACACACACACACACACACACACACACACACACACACACACACACACACACACACACACAATCAATTGTTTACATGGATATACACTTGGTACGAAAGGTACAGAAACGGTCATTTCAGTAATGTCAGCCGGATTCTGATCATTTGGATGCAACTTCAAAACATCAAAACAATGCGCGGGACCATCTACATTAATTTTGTTTGCTGTGCTGAGCATGTGCATGGTAAATTCAAGAGTTCCTCATGAGTTTCATTCCACGTATCCCCCATCCTTAAACACGCTAATTTCATCTTTGCGAAGCCAACTTTCCCTCGTGAGTGCGCCTGTACGTTCAAAACACTCTATCGAGATGATTAGTATCGCTCTTAATGCGGCACAGTGTTGTACACACTGTACGCGAGCAAGCGAACATTCAAATTCTTCGACTGTTGTTACTGTTACTCCACTGGAGCGTTCAGTGTGGTCGCCGCGTCATTGAGTCCGCTTCCCTGTTGGCTAAGTGCCAGCGTTACAGACGCTGTCACCGTCCAGATCTCCAAGTGGTGTGATGATAGATACCACGAAAACAGCTCAGAACGATCTGTGAGCATTAAAAATGATAGCATTAGCCCCTTTCAATACACGCAAAATTACCACTTCGCAGCGACGTCGATGTTGGATGGATGGGATTAAATTTGCGCGCCGCAAAACTTCTGTCGTCTTGCCGGCCAGCCAGAAAGGAAAAAGGCTGAAGCAAGCACTACAAACTCTGTCCTTATCAGGAAATGTGCCAGATGTGGGTTCCCCCAAATAGGAATCTCTATCGCTAGCTGTCGCTTGACATAACTCCTATTGAAACAGTCTTGAAGACACACTTATGTGACACTTTTGCGAGTTCACTGCAAATCTATGCAGCTGAAAACTCGATGCAAATACTGCGGTTGCAGATTCTCGTTATAGCGCGTGAACATGCGTGAACGTGCGCGATTTTGGACCGAGACTAGGCTTGATAGACTCGGCATGTGGGCTACTCGAGTCACACACGATGCCGCACTACCACTGCGTTGCTATCGGCTGCCAAAATGGCTCGAGAAAATCAGATAAGCTGGAGAAATTCCCAGAGACGGTCTTACCTAATGGTGAGATCGTTCAGTTTGAGCCCTTTTCTTCAAAAGTTTCAAGAAATTTGTGGATAAAATCGATTCGAAGGCAGAACGTCGACCCGTCTCGGTGGCCTAGCATGTGCAGCTGCCATTTCGTCGGGTACAGGCGGACAAATTCTGTCCCGGTACCTACATTGTTTGAATACAATGGTTATGGAACCAAAAATCAAGAAAGAAAGACTTTTATTTCCAAGCAAAAGTTCAGTTCGCACTGATAAACAGCTAAAGTGCTTGAATAAAAATTAGTGGCAAGCCACAAGTCACAGGTCGACTTGACCTTTACACCGCCTACCTCTCGGTTGAAGCGACTGCCGATCTGCTTCAAGGGCTAGAGTGATAAGCTCCGCTTTTGTGTAGCCACTAAAACGCACGCCCCTGTCTTTCAGATATTTTTTTCAGTTCAGGAACTTTCATTGATTTAATCAGTTTTATCGCGAACATCTTCGCCGGTCGAAACGCTCACGTTGCTCACCATCGCATGCGTAGCCCACATCAGGAGGACCGTTCGCGTCTCCGGCGCTGGAGAGCACCCGACTTTTCGTAACCGGCAACCACGGTATTGTAAGAGAACGACTTGCAAAACGCGATGCGTGATTTGGGATTGAAAATTTGCACTGAAATTTGATAGAGAAATGTTTGCTAAAAACTCCGGTTTGAGAAATGTGGATTGCAAATTGTGACAAGAAGTGAAACAAACAAACAAACAAACAAACAAACAAACAAACAAACAAACAAACAAACCCGCACGCAATCCACTTTGAGACAATTGTGCAAGCGGTAGAACTTCGAGAAGAATGTTTCAGGGATGTTTCCTTGATAAACACTGGTCGTTGGTCCAGTCTGGAGAATGATGGACGATGTGACTGAAATGTAGGCCAGCACAACTAAGAACATTCTACTGGTCGCCACCTCTTCCTCCCTATCCCCCCCCCCTTGCTACCCCCTGCTCCCCCACCCTACCCTACGAAAGAAGACGTTTGAAAGGTGTTCTTCACCCTCCAACCCCTCCCCCGGCATCCCGCCCCCCCCCCCCTTCCGAGGGGAAAAACAAAACAAAACACGAAAGGTTATTAGGCAGCGTATCCTTCGATCGTGTCTGTTAAGTTTTCCGCCCACACTCCATCGTCTTCACACAACGTTGACGTTCGTTAGATGTATCCGGAAACTTGTCAGTCTCCCCAAGAACAACCCCTGATGAGTCGTGACACTGTGCACTCCGAACCGTGTCGCAGCAAGACTCGATTCTTGGACGTAAAACGTGTACCTGCTCAGCTGCTGTCTTCAAGAAAAGGACGTTCAGAAGGTTCCTCAAGCATCGTTTGCTTCGTGCGTGTCCGTTTAACTTCCCGCCCACCATCCGTCGTCATAACATAATCATAACTCAGTGCATTCTATGAATGACGTTTGTACGGCGTTTCCGGACACGTGAAACACCTCCCCTAAACAACTCCTGATGAGTTCTGCCGTGCTCATACTTAAAACACGTGGCTTTACGTCAGAGCAATCATCTTCGGCAGTTTTGTTTAGCACCGGAAACACTGGCGTTCATTTGGACCACGTAACACCCCCATTGTGCCTCCCGAACGCTATCGCAGCAAGATCCGGTTTTCGGACCTGCTGTCTTCAGCTTCTGACGTCATCCCCGACGTACAAGACAGTGACAAGATATTTTCGAGTGCCCTCGATACGTGATCATTGCTGGGGAAGTGAGATGAGGTTTTCCACGGCCGCTGAACAATCTCATAAACGCCGGCAAACTCTGCATCGATTTCTGTTTAGAGCACATGCAGTGACAGGCGAAAAAAAGGATAATGACAGAGAAATATTGGAGACCTCATTGCATGGGAATGACCCGTCCTTTTCACGCGAGAGATGAAACTCTCTGTCAAGCCTTCAAGACGCCGGTTCTGTAGGCCTTTGATTCCATGGGTGATGTAATCTACAGCTTCATTCCGATCGAACAGATGCACTGACTATAGTTGCGCGTTTCTTCATCCAGGAAAAGGTTATTCCGGTCTTAAAGGTCGGAAATCTCAATAAAAATCCACAAGCAGTGTGTTTAAGAAAAGAAAAACACCCTACCCGACTGTGCAACATGCACAGTTAACTCTGTCACAGTTACAGAGTTTTCAGCGTCCATGAAACCCCTATAAAAGCCAAGGGCAGCCTGATTTCACAGCTCAGGTGGCGTTTTGACATTGAGCGAGAAAGATCGCAGTGGCTAGTCTTCTCAAGCAGCACACAACGCCCGCTAGAAAATGTACATAGCGATGTGTCTCTCGCTCACTGACCAAAAGCACAATAAAATCACTGCAAACTCACGGTCTGGTTTTATAAAGGTCCCCGAAGCGCTGAAAACTCTGCAACTGTGACAGAGTTGCCTGCATTAAGCACAGTCGCAGGAGTTGCAGTCGTAAAAACACGGTGTTTGTGGTCTTTTGTTGAGATTTCAGATCTTTAAAAATTGCACTACTAAGGCAAGACTGCATTTGTGTACCTGAGTGATGCTGACTGATGAAAAAAAATAGCTAGGTTTTTTTTGCGGCACCCTATATTGCAAAATAAAAGCAAGGGAGCATTTATATACGTCAGTGAAGTGGGCCTTAGGTAAAGCAGCTGAATCTCGATGCATTCACGTTTCACCCACTGTCAAGCTGTGTAGTGAAATTTAGAAGAAAAGAGTAGACACAGGAGCAAAAGCTCTGGATTCAAAACATTCACGTTACGACGCTCAATTTAGAACATGCTTCCGTTAACTTTTTTTTTCATACGAAATCTCAACATTAGCATGTCATTTGAAGTGACAGCACTTTGCGTTTTGTCCAATTTCTATGGGGCAATATCCCTGTTTGTAGAGGAAAGTGACCGTGATACAACAGAGACGTTGCAAGCGAAGTGCAGTCCCTTGCTCTGTTTTTTTTTGTTTTTTTTTCAGTCCGCAACAAAGATGGAGAAAGCAAGCTCATTTAATAGTCTGGTGGGTTCGCTTAGTTCGTCAGACTTGACACCACTAGGCAAGGGAGTGGAGGAAACTGGACCCGTATGTAACAGTCGGGGTTAGGGCTTTTAGCCCCGGGTTAGAGTCTAACCTCGAACTAAACTAGCTCTCGGGTTAAATTTTCTGTTGGTTTTTGTTTTACGTCAGGAAGCGGGTCCATTCCAGCAAGGTGCCTATGCCGTTATAGAAGGATTTTTGTCTTTCTTTCTTCGTTCCTTTTTTAATTAATTTTCTTTTGGGATTTCTTTTGTCCTAGTCTGGGTTAGGCCCGTAGCCGTGGGTTAAATTAACCTCGAGTTTTACATACGGGCCCTGGTCTGAGACACTCATGTCCTTAATTGCACCTCTTCTGCTCTTCTTAAACAGACGACGTCCTTCACACACATGACAGCCTATTTTTTTTTCTGAAAGCCCGGGTGCAACGATCACTGCTACACTGTTTTTATTTTTGTACCAGTAATATTAATCTGTGCGTCTGCTGTGACGCTCAACATAGTGTTCTTGCCCTTGAAGGGTTTTCGACAGCTTCGTTTTGCTACTGACGGGTTCAGAAGTTCAAAATGTGTCGAGTGGATGAATGGGTGTTAATCTATAGGGGATTAACGTCCTTTTCCACCACATAAGGGTGATATCAAAGACGGGGCAACGAGGAAAAAAAAAGCAAAAAAAAAGCAAAAAAAAAGCACAAGTTTTAGGTTCCAAGCCGAGATTCGAACCCACGACCCGAACATTGAAAGTCCAATGCTCTACCGCCCGCGACTGTCCCGGCTCCTCCACTGTGTGTCGACATGTGGAATTGATGTAGCTGAATGCCCAGCCAGTCGCATTCACTTCATTACCGCGTATCGTAGAATGAATAACCGAATACTCGCTATTCAGCTAAGAAAAAACCCTGTGGGCTGCACAGAGGAGAATTGTGCAAACAAAACCGAAGCAGTCACTCATTCAAGCGTGGAAAGCACACGGCTAAACTCATCCTGACAGAAAGGGAACAGAATTTACTGTAAATGGGAAACGCGGCGGGGAAGGGGAGGGGGGGGGGAGGTGGGGGGGGGCTTCAGTTGCATCTTCCTGTGCAGAAAACGTTCCTGCGTTTACTGCCTGAGCCTTGTCACAAAATCGTGGGCGCTCTCTCTCCCTCGCATATTACCAACAAATCAAATACAGTATCCCATCCATCCTTCATCCTTAACAACATTAACAACAACAACAATAATAATAATAATAATACTGGATATGTATAGAGCGCTTTTTCCCAGTGAGCTCTATGCGCATACAAGGCTAAAAGGATTAAAATACTTAAAGGAGCTAAAAAACTAAAACCAGTAAAAGAACTAAAACTAGTAAGAAGAGCTAAAAGAAATAAAAGAACTAAAGCCAGGAACTAAAGAAAACCAACACACACACACACACACACACACACACACACACACACACACACACACACACACACACACACACACACACACACACACACACACACACTCTCTTCTCGTTCTTGTCTTTTGTTTGTTTTCTTTGCTAGCTAAAGCAACGCAGAACGTGATGAACATGTTAACCTTGATCACTGTTCTCTTCAGAACACCACAATCAGGATGACGCCAACTGACCTACAAGTGGAGCCTCCCATCGGACCATGGGAACAGCCCACAAAGGCGCCAGTCTACTCCGTGCTCAACAAACAGGTCAACGGATCTCTCGTCGTCAACGCCTCCAACCTGAACGCGTCAGAGGCCGGGGTTCGCGACGAGGCACTTGCACGTGTGGAGGTGGCTGTTCTGGCCACTGTGTTTATCCTGGTGAGCTTTTACTGCCGTAGGAGATTCAAAAGCTTAACTCTTTGACGACGGAGCGCAATTTCCTGACACACGATTTCTCAGAAATTGCGCTCCGTCGTCAAAGAGTTAAAACGTCATATATGTTGGGAAGCCTTCCAGAGGGTGCCACGATTACAACTGAACGAAGTAGACAATCAGTTTTCCGAAGGTTTTCCCATGGTATCTATGTGCTCGAAAAGGCCCATAATATCAACCTAAAACATCTCTCAGTAATCTCCATAGTGTCGTCTTTGACACTGTTCCAGTGTTCCAATTGGTTCACACGGGGAACAGTGTCCCAGTTGGGGGGAGCCGGGGTAGCCGAATGGTAGAGCGTTGGACTCTCAATGCTCGGGTCGTGAATTCGTATCCCGGCTGGGGCCAAATATTGTGCTGTCTTTTTCATCGTTGCCCCGTCTTTGATATCACCCGTATGTGGTGGAAAAGGACGTTAAACCCCCAGACACCCACCCACCCACCCACCCGTCCCAGCTGGTTCACACGGGCCCTTTTAGTTCGAAACAGCAGCAGCAGCAACAACAACAGCAAGAAAAACAACAAGCTACAATAACAACAATAGCAACAACAACAACACAACAACAACAAAATAACAACAACGACAAAAACCTAGCAGTCTACAGTGGTCACCACCATGAGTCACAGTCTACCTTTTTTCACTGGAACCACTCTGTCTCTCTGTAGGACACTCCCCCCCCCCCCCCCCCCCAGTTTGTTTACGCCATGACGGATGCTCCATCTTGTGCGCACTTGAGCAAAAATGTCTGAAAAGTACCTCAGCTGAAACGTATTTCCTACACTCCATAATCACTCAGTCAAAGCGTTCCCAACAGGCAAGTTCTGTTCGTGTGCTCCTAACATGATAGGGAAGACTCGGGCTTGCTCCACTTGCCTAAATAAGTAATGATACACACCCACGCACATCCTCTTTCCTGAAACATGATGTAAAACAGTAATACAGCATCAAATACTACATTTTCTTCCCTCCCTGTCTTGACTTAAGGTGGCTGAGGAGCCGAAAAATTTCCGGCGAAACGCGTCCCGCTATGGCCAAGACAGCCTTGTCACCTACCGCACTAGACACCATTTTCTTGTATGTCGAGTTGATTTTCAACTCGTATAAAATACCTTTGGATGGGGTTTCTGTGTAGAGTCAATCAATCCATCAATACATCTTTAATATCCCAGAGGGCAATTTGGGTGTGGTGGACAAACAAAACAACAATACACATCAAATAAAAAAACACATAAAATAATATATAACCAACACTACAATTAATATAGAGATAGTCGATGCTTCCCACAAATACTAACTGTTTCCATGTGTCCCTTCCACAGGCCGTGGTTGGGAACGTGTGTGTCCTCGTTGCCTTGGGTCGGAAGCGGATCACGTCCCGCATGCACATGTTCATCATGCACCTGAGCATCGCCGACCTGCTGGTGGCCTTCTGCAACGTCCTGCCCCAGCTCGCTTGGGATATCGTCGGCACGTTCCATGGAGGTGACGTCCTGTGCCGGACTGTCAAGTTCTTACAGGTTGGTCAAACGAAAATGGTCGCAGAACGCAGACTTGGTTGGTTGGGGGGGGGGGGGGGGGGGGGGGTTAACGTCCGCCATACGGATGATATCAAAGACTTGGGGCCACGAAGAAAATGACAGCACATACTCTTGGTTTTGGAATTCCTGCTGGTGACTGATGCTATCGGTCCAACAATTAAAGGCAGCTGCTAGTTAGAGCAGTACATATCGTGTCATACGTGTTTGAAACGAACTTTAGCTACTGTTGCAAGCGTGAGTTCATTGGAAGGTCTTTAAGACGCACAAGAACAAACTTTGTCATTATCTTGCCATTCCAGCTGCATACCGCCACCCTTCACAAACCACACAACGATCTACAAATTACCTCCCTTAGTAGTTTTTGGTTGCCAAACACTTTGAGCTGTCGATCGGTGGTAGGTCAGAACTGAAAGCTCAAAGTAATGAGGTTGAAATTTAGCACAGGTAATCTTACCACGCGTATTTCGACGTGAGAAGCTCTAGCCATGACCCACAGCACGTGGCATGGGCTGGCAAACTTTCTTGCCAGACTCTACAAAGAGAGGATGGGTGTTTGAGATTTAACGTCCTTTTCCACCGCATACGGGTCATATCAAAGACGGGGCAACGATGAAAAAGCCAGCACAAATGTTTGGCCCCAGCCCGGATACGAACTGAAAACCCGAGCATTAGAAGTCCAACGCTCTACCATTCGGCCACCCCGGCTTCCCCAAAGAGGGAAGCGTATTTAGTTTGATATGACTGAAACGTGGAAAAGGAAGCAGTAAGTCCACAGACGTTATTTGCGGGAAAAAAAACCAACACCGTTACGTCAAACTCATTCGTCTTGAAATCACCCCTTTGTCCATGAAATGACGTTACGGACGTACTGTGTTTTGCCCCCCCCCCCCCAAAAAAAAAAACAAAAAAAACCCAAACCAAAACAAAAACAAACAAAAACAAACAGAAAACAAAAAACAAAACAAAAACAAAACAAAAAACAAAACAAACAAAAAACAAAAAAAAACAAAACAAAACATAACAAAACATAACAAAACAAACAACAACAACAACAACAACAAAAAACAACAACAACCACAAGACGAAAGAGTTTGACGTAAACAAACACACCCCATTACGTCAAACTCTTTCGTCTTAAAATTTCCCCTTTATCCATAAAATGACGTCACGGACGTGTTTTTGCCACATTACGGCAGAGTAAAGGGGCGGGGCTTTGACCTCGCGGCTTGCCGAGTGGAGTCGTCGATTAGTGTGGGGGCCAATGTTTTGCAGGTGTTCGTGATGTACCTGTCAACGTATGTGCTGGTGATGACGGCCATCGACAGGTACCGTGCCATCTGCTACCCGCTGTCCAACTACCACCGCTCCTCCAACACTGTCCGCATCATGATCACTGTGGCCTACGTCCTGTCGGGTGTCTTCAGCATCCCACAGCCCATCCTCTTCAAGTACGACACCGAGGTAACGATTTGTATTTTTTTTTTGTAGTTGTGTGTATCTTATAGGTGCATTGTCGTGGTGAGGGAAATTCGGGCGGTTCGCACCGTGATGAGCGCGTCGCCACGGTGCAGCGCCATCCATTTCCTGTATGCGTGGTTTGTGATGGTTTTCCATTCCGCGGCCTCTCCTGTATGGAAGGAGATCGTTAACGTGCGTCACCCATTTCCTGTATGCATGGTTTGTGACGGTTTTCCATTCCGCGGCCTCTCCTGTATGGAAGGAGATCGTTAACGTGCGTCACCCATTTCCTGTATGTATGGTTTGTGATGGTTTTCCATTCCGCGGCCTCTCCTGTAGATCTTCGTTTAACGTGCGCACTTGATATTTGTGCGTGCGTGTGTCCACGAAGGCGAGACAGGCACCGTGTACGTGACGTTTGCAAGGAAAAGTCCCACAAAATTCCTGCCCATCGGGGGTCCGAACCTGCGCCTCTCGATCCGTAGCGGACGTTTTAACCACAAGGCCAAAAATTAATCCTCTGTTATCCTCTAATTCCAGAAGCTAATGATGCACGGGACGACAAACACTCCCAGCATCTTTGGTGAGGTGGGAGGGTGGATGTTTGGAAGTTTAACGTCCTTTTCCACCACGTAAGGGTGATATCAAAGACGGGGCAACGAGAAAAAGGCCAGCACAAATATTTGGCCTCAGCCGGGATTCAAACTCACGACCCGAGCATTGAGAGTCCTTGCTATCGCTCTACCGTTCGGTTATCTCGGCTCCCCCCAGTATCGCTGGTGTCCTTGCAAAGTACAAAGAAGAATTAATGTAAACGTGTGTTTGTAGAGTTCTTCGTCAGTTAGCGACAACTACCCGAAAGAGGTACCCTCGCTCATCCCATGCTAATCCCGGTGGATAAACTTCGTCGTTTATTGCAGAACGTACCTTCAGTTTCCTTTTATAACGTTCACGAACAAAGACAAAAACGGTAGTCGAATTTGTCGAATCCAGTATACGCTAAATGATATGAAGACGGATAAAAAAAAAAAGAAAAGAAAAAAAAAGGACACAGCAAAAGCCACATATGCTCAGCTCATATCCATTTTAAAACATTCCGCGCCAACGTAACGGCACACTCTTCACGAATTTCCTCTCTTTGTCGGCAGACCTCCAACTGTTTGAGTGACTTCGGCGACTCTCCCTGGCTCCTTCATGCGTACGTCATCTCTTTCACCGCTGCCGTCTACATCATCCCGTTCCTCATCCTTGCCTTTGCGTACGGGTCCATTTGCTACACGATCTGGGCCAACCAGCCTATCTCCTCATCAGAAGAAGGCAGACGAACCAACAGCGTCGAAACTACGTCATCACCTGACAGAAACGGGGTCCAGCTTCACTCAGGGGAAGGACACTCATCCAAGTTCGCTGGAAATTCATCCGTAGTCAGTTCCCCCGTCCTGAAGAGGTGGCATTTCAGTAACTACAACTCGTGCGGCTCTCAGAACGGAAGGAACGGAGTGATGCGCCCTCGCGTACATAGCATGCGTGGTTACTCGCGTGCTAAGCTGAAGACGGTCAAGGTGACCTTCGTGGTGATTGTGGCCTACCTCTTCTGCTGGTCTCCCTTCTTTGTGTCGCAGCTGTGGTGGCTGTTCGACCCATCGCAAGGAAACAGTGAGTCGTCTTTTTATTTCTTCTTTGTAGCATGCCTAGCCTTCCACGTTCCAATTTGCCAGGAGTGCAGTCGATGTGTATTGACCTCTGTACTTCCATACGCTACAAAGAAAAAATAGCGAAGCTGTTGATTGTTTGCAGCAATAATGCACGTGTGATTTTAATCAAACGCCTAGTGTGATGTATATACCCAGAATGTATATTCTGCGTTTTTATGTTCAGTAACAAGAAATATCGAGATAGAAACGCTCTATTGTTAGGCAAAAATCGTTATCATTGTTTATCAGTAATGAGGGATTGACAGAACACTCTGTGTGTGTGTGTGTGTGTGTGTGTGTGTGTGTGTGTGTGTGTGTGTGTGTGTGTGTGTGTGTGTGTGTGTGTGTGCCACAACTGCTGTGTCTTTTATTGTGTCTTTTATTATTTTCATGTTGTTTTATTTTATTTTAATCTTATTTTTCATAACTGTGTAAGCGCTTAGAGCTGGCTGAGTGTAAGCGCTATTATAAATATCAGTTATTATTATAATTATTATTATTGTACCCCCTTTCAAGAATCACCCGCTAGTCGAGGAAAAAACAAAACAAAACAAAGAAATCCGTTCGAAGTTGTGATAAGAGCTTTCAACGCCGTCTTTCTACAGACAAAGCGGTGGTGATCATGATTCTGCTGGGGTCCCTCAACAGCTGCTGCAACCCGTGGATCTACCTGGCCTTCTCGGGTAACCTGATCCGTCAGCTCCTCCCCCGGGCCTGGCTCTGCTCCAGCTGCTGCGGCTCCGCCCCCACCCCGTCCAATCGTCACCTCGAACACATCCCTCACACCCCATCCGCCAGCAAGCAGCGTCTGGAGATGCAGCTGCTGTGTAAGAAAGCCAAGGACAGGGATCACGCTAAAGGCAGCGGCGCTGGTGGCCATCCCCACAAGCTGATCGGCACGTCCATGTCTCTGCTCACCATGCGCAACTTAGGCACCACCAGGACCAAGACATCACCAACTGAACTCGGTGCGGCCAGAGCCAACATTCTGGAGCTTGTCCGACACAATGACAGTGACGACGACGCGCTCGAGGCCGAGGTGCCTGCCAGTGTCAGTGACGGCCCGTCTGCCCTCGGCAACGTCAGTTTCTGCCAGACCCCATGGGCAGACAACACTGAAAGTTGCGGGGATGGTGGCGCTGGGCACAGGACTCATAACGGCGGTCACGTCTCTGTGACTGACGCCAACGCTGACGGTGTGAGTTATTCCAGAAAGCCCAGCTCTCCGAGGAAGGCCACATGGAAAGGCAGCAACAGCACGCATAACGGCGGTCACCTGTCTGCCAGTGACCCGAGCGCTGACGGTGTGGATTATTCCCGAAAACCAAGCCCTCCGAGGGAGGCCTCATCGAAAGGCAGCAGCGGCACTTGTAATGGCGGTCCCAATAAGGCCTGCGCTAACGGTGTGAATGATTCCAAAACAACATTCCTTTCGAGGGAGGCATCGTCAAAAGGCAGCAACTGTAGCAGCAGCAGTAGGAACCACCACAGCAGTAAGCCGCCGTCTCCACACGCCACAAAACGCGCGCGTCTGCATGAACGTCCGCCCGAGGAGGTGGTGGAGGCCCAGATGAAATGGGAACACAACATGGGACTCAAACCCTCTACCTCCTTCGGCAACGGCAGCCTCTGTGGCAGGCGGTCAGACAGAGACGCAGAGAGAGTGTGAGTGAAGAGACTGTGGTACATGTATGCCACCTATACATGCAATGACTTCACATACGACAGACAATTGGGTCGCCATCACGAACTCAAACCCTCTACCTCCTCTGGCAACGGCAGCCTCTGTGGCAGGCGGTCAGACAGAGACGCAGAGAGAGTGTGAGTGAAGAGACTGTGGTACACGTATGCCACCTATACATGCAATGACTTCACATACGACAGACAATTGGGTCGCCATCACGAACTCAGACCCTCTACCTCCTCTGGCAACGGCAGCCTCTGTGGCAGGCGGTCAGACAGAGACGCAGAGAGAGTGTGAGTGAAGAGACCATGGTGACCGGATGCCACCCATACTTGCAAATGACATACGACAGACAATTGGGTCGCCATCACGCCATTTTTCTTATTCACATGTTCACTGCCCTTAACCAATAGCGGGGGGAGCCGGGGTGGCCGAATGGTAGAGCGTTGGACTTCCAATGCTCAGGTCATGAGTTCGAATCCCGGCTGGGGCCAAACATTTGTGCTGGCTTTTTCATCGTTGCCCCGTCTTTGACATCACCCGTAAGTGGTGGAAAAGGACGTTAAACTCCCAAACACCCATCCACTCACCCCTTAACCAATAGCTGTTGCCACATCATCTTGCTGGCCGTGTGTGTGTGTGTGTGTGTGTGTGTGTGTGTGTGTGTAGAAGCCGGGGGCAGTGGCGGCCGTGTTTGATCCTGCACATTGTGTTTGTTCATGTACTTAAACTGATGTATGTGTGGAGGCATGTTATGCGTGTTTCTGGGTCAATGAGCGTGTGTTGATTGTGAGGCGCCCTGAGCTTCTGCGAGAGGGAGGGCGTCCCTTAAATACCAATATTATTATTATTATTATCTTTTTAATAAATGAAATAAGGCAGAAAATTGTCATTTGTTTGCCATTCCTTGCCTTTAATTGGAAGATACTGCACGAGTGGTGAAAGGAAGAAGAATCTGCTTAAACGATATATTTTTCTGAGAGCTGTACCATGGTCAAACATGCTAAGCAAACAAGCAAACAGCAACAACAACAACAACAACAACAACAACAACAACTTTTTATTTTTATTTTCACTACTTTGTTATCCCTTTCGGGAAATTCGGGCTGCCTCCCCCGGGGGAAGCGCGTCGCCGCGATGCAGCGCCACCCAATACCTATCCTAATATTTTTACAATTTTGCTGGGGGAGGAAAGCCGGATTACCCGGAGAGAAACCCACGATGAGCAGCCCGGCAGCCAGGGAAAAAATCGGTATCACATATCACAAGCTCGACCTGGGCTCGAATCCACGCTTCATCGCCGTGACATTGGTGACGGCCATTCAGTAGCGCAGCGGGTAAATCCGACGCACTACCTATTAGACCACCGCTCACCCCTCAACAACAACAACAACAACAACAACAACAACACTCAGGTAGATGATCCCATGCATTGTTATTTGTGGTTTTGAGGGTTGTCAGGATCGACCCTTACCGGGTTTTATTTTCAGAAACTTCTGAACTATTCAAAGACGTGAGATTCTAAGAAACAAAACAAAACAAACACACACAAAAAACCCCATACGCCACAATGTGAAATACCCTGTCTTAAAACGGACACGAAGGGAAACCTGTACGGAAACACAGACGTGAGATCCTGTAAGTGACATACGCCACCATGTTAAATATCCTGTCTTGAAACGGACACGAAAGGAAGCCTGTTTGGAAACAAAAACCCTTCACTAGCAGCACACGTCGACCTATGCAAGTGAACCTCACAAGCCTCGCGCGAAGGCTTTTGTCATTGCTGACTCTGAGTTCTGTCGCATTCACCAGCACAGTACATTTTCAGCCTGTTTCAGAGAGTATTGCCTGCATGAGTTGTCTCCCTTGCCGCAACAAGCACGCATTTTTCGTGGCAGAGGACAAAGTTGCCAGGAAAAAAGTCATGCATGCTGCGGTTCTGCGTATGCACGAGAGACAACTCATGCAGGCAATAATCTCGGAAGCAGGCTGAAAATGTACTGTGCGGGTGAATGCGACTGAACTCACCGCTTCTGTGCACACTGTGAAATACTACGTTGACCACAAAGTTTTTTTCGGAACTGTCCACTTTCCTTGCCACCGAGTACTTTTTTTTTTCTTTTTAAGTATCACTATTGTCTCGGCGCAGGTCTCGGCTAGCCGATTTCGGGTCAGTGCATAGGGTAAGCGTAGCAGAGTTGACTCTGGCCAACAGTGCCAACAGTACAGCAAAATGTGGTTATTCCGTATGTGTATCTTGTTATGTAGGGATTTTCGTCAGCCATGGTAAGCTCCTAATACAACAACCATCATTTTCAGTGATTCAGAGTCCCTCCGAAGACGGAGTGTGGCTGCCCACTTAGCGAGGCAATTGAAAACGGCCATACACGTAATCCTCTCATCCAAGGGAGTGAACCTGGGAGTGTTCAGCCCAAGGGCGACAACAACGACAACACTTGAACTTACAGGGCGAAGGACAAATACACAGGGCCTCAAAATGCCTATATATTCCCTATTAGCTTTAGGCATCATACTAACCCCTAAAAATGCTTCAATCTAGAAACAATTACTACCATGAACAGACCATTCAAAGGCACTGACGCACACCTGACAGGGTTAAAAAAATTTGGAATATCTCCTTTCCGCTCAGACCTCGCTGGAGTAATGCACGTCTACTTTCTCTTTAGGTCAGAGAGGCAGTTCACACGAATCCGCTTGCCTAATTTGTGTCCCACCTCTGTGCAAAAAGTCCAAGATTCACTGGCAGCTTCCCTCTTTTTGTGACCGCCTGGCATGTGCCTTGACCTACGTAACACAAAAATCACACTCTTTCCTGACAACAAAAATCACTACAGACTAGCACACTTGCCAAACAGGGTACCTCAAACAAACACCAAACATGATCCCACGGTCATTTAGTGTCCTTACCCGACATGATTTATGTCTCGGCGAATTGCAGGTAATAATCTCGAAACAGGCCGAGAATGTACTGGTGCTGGTGAATGTGACAGTTTTCACCGCTTCTGTGCACACTGTGAAATAACACGGGGACCTCAAAGTTGTTCGCAACTGTCCACTTTCTTTGCCACCGAGTAGTTTGATTTTTTTCCTTCTTAGGCATTACTAAGCTCAGCCCGGTCTCGGTTAGCCCGAGTTATCGTCGCGGGGGCCAAGAGTAGCGTTAGGCCCCCGGAACGGGGTGGGTGGGTGTTTGGGAGTTTAACGTTCTTTTCCACCATATAAGGGTGATATCAAAGACGGGGCAAGAAGAAAAAGGCCAGCACAATATTTGGCCCCAGCTGGGATTCGAATTCACGACCCGAGCATTGCAAGTCCAACGCTCTACCATTCGGCTATCCCGACTCCCCAGGCGTAGTTCCCTACACAACGAGTCTCCAACCTTCGACTGCGGCCATCGCAGTGAAATAATTGGACTCATAGTGGTGCACAGTGTGGACATTTGATGAATCAGGGATATCTCCTTTCATGTCAGTGTGGGAGTCTGTGGGTTCATAATGATGGGAATGGTACAGAACTCCCGCAGACTATAATTATGGCTTCATGGTATCTCAGATTACTTGGAGACCACATGGATTTGAGGTTATTACAGGACGTTACTAAGTCGAATACTGATTCTCTCGATCTCTCGTGTGCATGTTTTTGTGTGTGTGTGTGTGTGTGTGTGTGTGTGTGTGTGTGTGTGTGTGTGTGTGTGTGTGTGTGTGTGTGTGTGTGTGAGAGAGAGAGAGAGGGAGAGAGAGAGAGAGAGGCGTTCTCCGCAGTACTTTTTTTTTTCTTGGTTTTGGCGAAATGATAACTGTGGCTGTGATTATTTGTACACGACTGAGATTTCAATTAATGAATAAAACATGTGCTGGACCTACAACCCTTATTACGTGTACTTGATTCGTAGGAAAAATTAGCACAAATTACAAATCATGGTACACGGATGAAGAGAGCAAAAGAAGCACTGTCCTCCCTTATTTTCGTCCCTCTCACTCTGTTTCTGTCGCAGTGTCTGTCTGTCTCCATCTCTCTCTCTCTCTCACACACACACACACACGCACGCACGCACGCACGCACGCACGCACGCACGCACGCACGCACGCACACACACACACACACACACACACACACACACACACACACACACACACACACACACACACACACACACACACTGACGTCACTGACACGAAAGAACTGAAACTCGGAAGACATACTTGCTTACGTCAACGCTAGTTGTCCGTCATCTGCCTGCGTCACAGACATGTACCAGAAAACCGTGGAACTTCGCGTCATCCGCCTTGTCTAAAGCGACACTACAGAAACCCCAAGAGAGTCTGCTGAGGTGCGAACAGAACAAAATTAATGTAAGTTGTGTGTAGAGTCTGTAACTGTTGTAGCATTGCCCAATCAGACAGAACAGTTTCGTGAAAACGCCCATGGCTTTGAATTGTTCGAGTAAGCCTAGGGTTTACTTACAACCACCAGCACACTCGGATAATGACCTGTCTTTGTGCAGATCCTCCCAAGATGAAAGGCTTTCTTATTTTGACGGTTACGCTTGTAATGGTTGCTCGGTTGTCAGGTAAGACACTTATTCAAGGCAAAACAACGTTTTCTTTCGAATGTGAAAGTGCATCCGTTTAAGAGAACTTCTGATGTGGCAAAAGGAAGATTGTGTGCAATGTTATGCAAGCATGACAATTATCGGTTTGACCGGTCGTCAGCGTGTGTCTACAAAGAGTGTGTGTGTGTGTGTGTGTGCGTGCGTGTGTGTGTGTGTGTGTGTGTGTGTGTGTGTGTGTGTGTGTGTGTGTGTGTCTGTGCGTGTGTCTGTGTGTGTGTGGGGGGGGGGATGGGGAGGGGTACAGTGTGTGTGTGTGTGTGTGTGTGTGTGTGTGTGTGTGTGTGTGTGTGTGTGTGTGTGTGTGTGTGTGCGTGCGTGCGTGCGTGCGTGCGTGCGTGCGTGCGTGTGTGTGTGTGTGTGTGTGTGTGTGTGTGTGTGTGTGTGTGTGTGTGTGTGTGTGTGTGTGTGTTTCCATGTCAAAATGGAAATTCACCTCTTTCGGCAAACAGCAATAATGTATAGTAAGTTACATTTTCCGCTACACATTCAAATCGTATAATTACTGCTATTTTAATAACGTTCTCTTCAGCTTTTATGAAACTTAACTTGTCCATTAACCCCTGTTACGGCAATCAGTTAATTTCTCGTTCGTAAACACAAGTTTTTAGTTCATTTGCATATTCTCTGAGCTGACCGCAGCTTGTGTGTGTGTGTGTGTGTGTGTGTGTGTGTGTGTGTGTGTGTGTGTGTGTGTGTGTGTGTGTGTGTGTGTGTGTGTGTGTGTGGCTCTGTGTGTGTGGCTCTGTGTGTGTGTGGCTGTGTGTGTGTGTGTGTGTGTGTGTGTGTGTGTGTGTGTGTGTGTGTGTGTGTGTGTGTGTGTGTGTGTGTGTGTGTGTGTGTGTGTGCGCGCGCGCACATCCAATTGGAAAATCACGTTTTTCGGCAAACAGCAATACAGCAAACAGCATTCTTTAAGCTTCGTAAGTGACATTTTTCCACCTTACATTCCAAGCGCATATTATTGTTATTTTAAATACCGTTATCTACATGCAGCTTCTGCAAAACTTAACCTGCCCATTTACCACGCAAACAGGATAATCTATTTTAGTTTCCTCGTTCCTAAACACAAGTTTTCAGTGTATTTACATATTCTCTGAGCTGACCGCAGTGTCATGTGTGTGTGTGTGTGTGTGTGTGTGTGTGTGTGTGTGTGTGTGTGTGTGTGTGTGTGTGTGTGTGTGTGTGTGTGTGTGTGTGCGTGTGCGTGCGTGCTGCACGTGCTGATCTCTGAAGCCGACGACTGCACTATGGGCGAAGAAGAGTGCGAGAATATGGACGAATCCTTCTCGGACGGCAAAGAGACCTACTGTTGTCCTGAAGACTTCGAGCTGGACGTCAAGGAGTCGGACGGTGGAACTATGTGCAACTGCAAACCCGCAAAGCGCTGAACTCACCTGCAGATGACTCAGGGATACGGATGACGACATTACATGCTCCACTGACATGAAACATTCACTTTTTTGTTTTGGGTGACATTAAACAAGATGGATACTCTGAGGCCCCTCTACAAAATGATATTCACGTGTTCCGCTGACAAGAAACCTCTCTTGGTATTTCTGTGACGCTAATCAAGATGGACATCCTAATGACCATTTACACAATGATATTCACATGTTCCGCTGACAAGAAACCTCTGTTGGTATTTCTGTGACGCTAATCAAGATGGACATCCTAACGATCCTTTACAAAATGATATTCACGTGTTCCGCTGACCAGAAACCGCTCTTGGTATTACTTTGACGGTAATGGAGATGGACATCCTGATGCCCCTCTACAAAATGATCTTCACGTGTTCTTGGTATTTCTGTGACGCTAAACAAGATGGATATCCTAATGACCCTTTTACAAAACGATGTTCACGTGTTCCATTGAAAAAAACACGTCTCTTGGTATTTCTTTGACGCTAATCAAGATGGATATTCTGATGCCACTTTACAAAATTATATTCACGAGTTCCACTGAGAAGAAACTTTTTCTTGGTACTTATGTGGCGCTGAAAGAAGATTGATATTTTGATATCCTGTTACAAAATGATATTAGTGTTTAGTAGGCCTACGTAACACTGGCACGCGCGCGCAAAAAAAAAGAAGTTGAAATATAACCATTGTTGGTCGAGTTTGTTTTCTTTTTGTGATTGGTTTCAGTTGGTGATGAGGTGGCTGATGTATGGAGCGAGACCAGCGTGACTAAACCGAGACTAAAAGATTTACGAGATGCATGCACGCAGGCTAAGGCGAGTTTACGACTTTAATACACGCTGATAATAGCCCCTTCGTAAAAAACAACAAAACAACAACAACAACAACAAGACAACTGGACTAGAGCGTAGTCTCAGTCTAAGACATGCATCAGACCCCTGGGGAAGCATTTCCGTAGCTGCTGTATTTTACTCCTGCTATGTCGCTCTCTTGGTGCACTCGCAGAGAAGACACGGGATACAACAGGATACAACTCCAATACTTTATTAAGAGAAGATGCGTGGAGAACAAATTCATGAAAGAGGAAGAACCCAGAAAATGCTGTGCGGGGCTGCTTATATATACCAAACAGGTCAGATCTAGAACATTCCTTAACTTACTGGCAAGTTCGAAATCTTTCCAAGGTGACGTAATCTATTGACGTTACTGCACCAGCATGTTCTAGGATGGTCTAGAAATTTACATCGAAATGCTGTGGCTTTTCGCGATCGCTACAACAGCAGCAGAAGTCACCACGATCGCTGCCAGGACGCTCCCAAATCACACAAACAGGAAGACACAGATCCATACAGGGGTGGGGTGGGTGTTTGGGGGTTTAACATCCTTTTCCACCACATACGGGTGATACGTATCAAAGACGGGGCAACGATGAAAAAGCCAGCACACACACACACACACACACACACACACACACACACACACACACACACACACACACACACACACACACACACACACACAAATGGCCCCAGCAGGGATACGAACTCACGACCCGAGCATTAGAAGTCCAACGCTCTACCATTCGGCCACTCCGGGCCCCCGACAAATCCATACAGAAGGAAAGAGGAGAGTAATAGAGCTTGAAAGTAATACACAGATCCAAACAGAAGGAAGGAGAAGAGAAATAGATTTTGAAAGTAATACACAGATCCATACAAAAGGAAAGAGAAGAGGAATAGATTTTGAAAGTGATACACAAGGAAAAAGAAGAGGAATAGAATGATGTTGAAAGTGATACACAGATCCGTACAATAGGAAAGAGAAGAGAAATAGATTTTGAAAGTGATACATAAGGAAAGAGAAGAGGAACAGATTTTGAAAGTGATACACAGATCCGTACAATAGGAAAGAGAAGAGAAATAGATTTTGAAAGTGATACACAGATCCATACAGAAGCAAAGCGAAGAGTAACAGATTTTGAAAGCGATGCAGCCTGAAAGTGTATCTCAGCATTCGGGGTGGACAAACTGAACATCGACTACAAAATACACGTGACTAGATGACCAGCTGAGTCCGGCCTGGGCAGGAAGGAATGAATGGCTGAGAGTTTAAATAACGTCTTTTTCGAAGACAGACGAGTGATATCAAAGTCGGGACACCGAGGAAAAACAGGCTGGGGAACTGTCAGTCATTTGGCAATTTTCAGTCAAATCACCCATCGTTTCAGCCAAAAATTCCAAGTTTCAGCCGAAGAAAAGGAATGAAGAAAAGTATATTGGACGTCAGTTTTGGAGGCTTGCATATCAGTATCAAGGCAGTATGAAATTAACCTTTGGCTGCCAGTAGAGGCTACTAAGTGCCTTGCCTTTCAAAATGCTAAAATTTGTTTTTCTTAAGTGGGCTGTTGCCTGCATGGCCCCACAGTAGAGTGCTACTGCTGCACCCCGGCCGAGGTGTCAGTCTTTTTTTCCTTCAGCAGTTCCCCAGCGTGGAAAAAGCTAGCACAAACATACGGCCCCAGCCGGGATTCGAACTCACGACCCGAGCATTGAAAAACGCTCCACCAGATCGGCTGTCCCGGTTCCCCAGGTAAGGGAGGCGAAAGAGAGTTTGGAAAGTTAAACAATGAAACGCACAAACAGAAAAAAGCAAAAAAAAAAAAAAAAAAAGAAAAAGTAAAAAAGCGCACTTCTGGGACAGACGTTCTTCTTGCGAACACACTGTGTACAACGTAAGCTTATACTTGGATCGATAAAGATAAGTTGTAAGCCGGCACAGTAATGAAGTACAAGAACAACGCCAGACACAGTTGCGCCAATACTTTCATTCAAACGTCAGTACCTTAGGCTGATGTCACGCGGGAGACGTTTCAGTCCAAACAAGTATCGAACACGGCGTTTTTCCGTGTTCCTCGTGAGACATACGGCTAGAACTTGTCTTTGGTCTACTTTTTTTTTTTTTTTTTTGCGGCTAGAACACGAGCCGTGGTCGATGTTTGCTCGGACAAAAACGTCTCCGGTGTGATATCAGCCTCAAGTCAATTTTGGATTCATGAATATGGTTATTAGGAAAAGGGAGTTGGGTGGGTATTTGGGAGTTTAATGCTCACCACGTAAGGGTGATATCAAAGACGGGGCACCGAGAAAAAGGCCAGCACAAATATTTTGCCCCAGCCGGGATTCGAACTCACGTCCCGAGCATTGAAAATTCAGCGCACTGCCATTCGGCTATCCCGGCTCCCCGGGTATTAGGAAAGTGCTCACCAAACAAATAAATACACAACAAAAAAGAGGGGTGTTTTCGTAGCAGTTTATGATGAAGAGAACAGCAAATTTTTTTGTGCTACCCCAACTCTTTACCAGCTCCAATGGTGTTCCTCTCAGGTCATGGGTGGAATCCACGGAGGGCTGGGAAGCTGGGGCAATTTTTATTATGCATGATGACGGATGGGAGATGAGGAAGATGGTAAGATGATGCTCTGGAGGTCCGTGTGGTTTGAGACTGCGGAACATTTCCGCATTCCACGCATCCTGTCATAAATATCCCGGCGTTAACCAGGCCCGTGAACTACGGTACATGCGGCGCCGACCGTGTAATAATCCACATTATAGGACGTGTCATACCAAGGGAAGCACCCCCCAAAGTCGCACCCGTGAAGTAGGTGAATCTAGGCTGTGCGGCAACAGCCTCCCCACTGGGTCCATAGCACGCCCGCTCTGGGTAAGAGCCGACCTAGGTAGGAAAAAATCCCGAATCCTCGGCTGGGACTCGAATCCGGGATACACTACGGGGTCCGGTAGCGAATGTTTTTACTTCCACCCCCCTCACCTTTTCGGCCGGCGTAGTAGGTTTGTCCGCTGCTCTCGCATTTCGCTTGAACGGGCGTCTTGTGGCACATCTTGTGGCATGGAACGTGAAACCAACTCACTAACCTTTTAACTTGGCCTCAGTCTTGTCTAATATATTGTTGTCATGGTGCGGTAAACATGACGCGGAATGACGTGAGAGTGTGCGTGACAGTGGCGGATGAGTGAGCGAGTGTATGTCAGTGTGTGCGTGTGTGTGTGTTTCTGCAACTGGATTAAATCCAAGTATCCCATCGGATACCTCTTCAGCCTGGTAACTTGCATGTCGTTCTTCGTATTCGTTGCCTGCATGGTGTGAGTGCGTGAGTGTGCGTGGATGGTTCGTCTGATTGCATGGGTTGCTTTGCACCGCCTGAACGGCTATACACTAGATCCTGCCAGTAGCGACAGACAATAACCTTGCAGTCACCGGCGAGACGACTACCCTATGCTTCCACTATCTTTCGAGTGCTTTCACTTTTTTCCCCACTGATCGTGTCCTTAACCCCTCCCCCCTTCCACCCCACCCCCCTGTCCCATTTCTTGCCCGGGCCAAACCGACGACAACAGCAGCCACGATAAAGGTCGTGCAAAGGAAAGCTGTCCCCGTTTTAACTGACATAAAAGTACATCAGTGTTCTGGAGGGGACACAGGCCTCGTGTCATTCAACAAACCACAACTGACGACAAAAGGCAAGTACTGGCACAACACTTAGGCAAATTCGTAACCACCCCTACCCCCCCGCCGCCCTCCGACAATGCTGGATGTTTCGATGTGATGACTTTGTGACGGTGTTTTGAGATTTAATGTCCTTGAGTTTTGAACTACCAGATAGAAAAGCCTGCTGTCTGGATCAATTGTTAGTGTTGAGTTGCTACTAGCATAATGTCCGTCTGGCGATACACCTCGCCGCCCCTAAACAAAAACCAACAGAGAGATAGAAATGAAATGAAAGGAAAGGAACCTTTATTTCCTAACGGTGGAAGTTTTTGGTCCGCAAACCAGTATTACAACTTGCCGTTGCTACAACTACAAAGAGAGAGGTGGCAGTTTAAGGATCTCTTCGACACATACGTGTGACACCAACGACGGGGCAACGAGGAAAAAGGCCAGCACAAATATCTGGCCCCAGCTGGGGATCGAACTCACGACCTTGGCATTGAAAGACCAGCTCTACCGCTTGATTGTGCCGGCTCCCTGAGAAAGAGAGAGAACGAACGAACGAACGAACTTTATTTTCCAGTGGAAGAGATTTAAGCAAACAACCATTAATTTTCAATCAACCGTTGCTACAACAACAACAACAACAACAACAACAACACAAGCAAAGATAAACAGAAATACAAAAACTCGGAAACAGAATCAAAAATGGCAAGGCTAAAGTAACTCTCTCTCTCTCTCTCTCTCTCTCTCTCTGGTCTATGGCCCATTTTCCTCTGAAGCGTTTCCGCGCATGCCGGTGTGTGTGTGTGTGTGTGTGTGTGTGTGTGTGTGTGTGTGCCTTTTGACATGAGAATTTTTTTGGCGCCTGTGTTTTCTGTTTTCCTTCCTATTTTTCTGTGTTTTGTTTTGTTGTTAATTCACGTTTCCTCCAAATGTATTTAAACAGTGTACTCACCTCGATTTGAATAGGTCGTTGACCTGTCAAATAAATAAATCTGAGTTCTGAGTTCTCTCTCTCTCTCTCTCTCTTTAACCTTGTACCGCAGCACAGGTCCAAACCACGTGACTTGTGATTTGCTGTTTGTAAAGATGACCTTTGTTTTTCGTGTTGCAGATCCTTTCAAGATGAATGCCGCTCTGATTCTTGTAGTGTTGGCCATGGTGGCTCATTCTTCAGGTAACTCACCACGCAATTTATATATCACTAATTTCGTTTTAGCGAGTTCTTCTACTCAGTGTATGAACGGCCCTCTTCTGTTTTGACAGAGGATTTTGTCCAGTGGTTATTTCGTTCGATACTATATCCTGAGGGCGCCGGTTCGAATCCCCAGTGGGATTTTTCCTTTACCAAACCTAGTCATATTCACGAGCAAGCAAAATTTTACCATGGGATAATAGAGAGTGTAACTCTTAAACGCCCATGCAAAAATCTCAAGTTTACTTGAAATCGTCATATCGGTAGGAGCCACTTCAAGCCACTATTACGTAATCCGCAGCAGTCTCGGGCCTAGTTCGGGCAACCCATGAGTGATCGGGGACGCCACATCCTCGATTTCAGGGGAGACCATGACTATCTCGGGCCTAGCGGGGAAGGCCCATGCCTTGTCAAATAGTGGCTTGAAGTGGCTTCTATACTCCTACTGTTGTGCAGTGGCCTGTTCATTTTAACAACTCTTATTATAGAGCGGGCAGGGGTGGTCCTGCTGGGGCTCTTAAGTGATAAGTAATCAAAAACAAAGGGGGGGGGGGGGGGTCCACGTTTGTCGTGGGTGTGTGGGGTGGGTGTTTAACGTCCTTTTCCATCACATATGGGTGATATCAAAGACGGGGCAACGATGAAAAAGCCAGCACAAATATTTGGCCCCAGCCGGGATACGAACTCACGACCCGAGCATTAGAAGTCCAACGCTCTACCATTCGGCCACCCCGGCTCCCCTCCACGTTTGTCGTAACTGCACTTTATTGTGCACAGTTTGAATACTCGCTTGAACTAGTTTGGGCGAGGACAGATCTGTTTATCCAGTTTAACTAATGCTTCTGTCTACAACTTCTTTAAAACTTAACTTGTCCGGCAGCTGTTTCAGATTCTTGTTCGTAAACACAAAACGTTTTCGGTTTATTTACATTTTATGTGTGTGTGTGTGTGTGTGTGTGTGTGTGTGTGTGAAAACAGCGTTCCCCTGTACCGAGGGTGAGGACGCGTGTGCTAACCAGCCGGAAACAGCCTTCGACGGACACACGCATTACTGCTGTCCGGCAAATCACGCTATCCAGATGTCAAGTGGCACTGGCGGCACAACATGCACGTGCACATCGCTAGGACGTTGATCATCAAGACGCAGGCAGTCGATGAATAGAGAATTACTGAAAAACGAAAATGGCGACTTGAGGTTACCTTCCACAGTACAGTAAAAACAACTACTCGGAGATCACTTGTTGAAGTGTGGTCTTGGTTCTTAGTGTGAAGGGGAGCCGGGGTGGCCGAATGGTAGAGCGTTCGACTTCTAATGCTCGGGTCGTGAGTTCGAATCCTGGCTGGGGCCAAATATTTGTGCTGGCTTTTTCATCGTTGCCCCGTCTTTGATATCACCCGTATGTGGTGGAAAAGGACGTTAAACCCCCATACCCCCCCCCCCCCCCTTACTCTAAGTGTGAATAACAAAAGATTCAAAATCCAGCACCCTGTTTTAAATTTTCTGCTTTACAGTGCGTTTGCTGTTAATATACAACAGCAGTTCTTAGACAGCTTTATGTAGAATTTCTGCATATGCACACGGCACCTGTGTGAAGAAAGCAAAGTTGAGTTTCAGTGCATGCTTTGCAGCGATAGTGGTTTGAATAATTATGATGTCCAGTCAGTGCATGCATCCGTATCTGCATGCCTCTCTCTATCTCTCTCTCTCTCTCAAACAGCAGAAAACTAACAATAACAACAACAACAACAACAACAAAAAAAACCCAACAACAACAGAAGATAACCACCACCACCAACAACAAAAACAAAACTACCACCGCAACCCCAAAAAGTCATCATCATCATCAACAACAACAACAACAACAAAAGACCAAAAACAACAACAAGAACAACAAAACCTACAAAACAAAAGACCAACAACAACAGCAACAAAAGACCGTCTAGCTGGTCCTCAGCCCCCAACCAGGTAGGTATGTGTGTTACACACACCCCATCCCACCCCATTCCATTATGTATATTTGTATATTTGTACGTAGTATGTATGTATGTATGTATGTATGCATGCCTGAGTCCTGTAAAAGTTGTGTGCGAGTGATCATGATGTATGTTGGCCGGTGTGGTGAGCTTGATTTATATGTTATTTTCCCGTTTCATGTCCCCCTAACGGGGTTTTGAAATAAACTTTGACTTGACTTGGCTTGACCAAACACAGTCATCTGCTCAGTAAGTGGTACACTTCTAGAACAACCGCAATATACGCCAGCCATAGTCACTACAGTAGTTTCAGACGTTATGCTGAGACCCACGTGACTGATTCTGATGCACATACGAGTATGAAAAGCACATTCGATGACCAGTTTTCCGGGCCATATGCTGTCGTAGCCCCTGCCATACGCATTCAAACATAAAGGGCGCTGAAAGGATTGTCTGGTTAGTGCCATTACGAGGAGTTTTTTTTAATTACACAGATAACACTGGTTGGTAAATAGTCGTGATAAGAACTCCGTATCCGGTTGTGACATGGCCATCCAATAAGGGTTGTGATGACAAACAGATCCTGGAACAGCCTGCGCAACACGTTGTAGTGAAACAGGCGCGTTAAGGATGGGGAATACGTGTTCGACTGAGAGGGGATACGCTAGGAATGGGGGTTAAGCGGTGGTCTAATACAGGCTACACAATACAGATACGCATTCCAAAGCAAATGTCATATCATTATTTATATTAAACATAACGCTGCGTATGACACCCTAGAAATGCTTTAAAATACCCCCCTCAAACAAACAAACAAACAAACAAACAAACAGCAAAAACACAACAACCAAAAACTAAAAAACAAAACAAAACAAAACAAAACAAACAACAACAAAAAGAAATTCACAAAAAAAAATCCAGCAGCCGAAGACTCATGTACAGGGTAAATTCAAATAAATTCCAATATGGATCATCCACACGTTCTGCTGGTACCTTGAAAACAACAACAACAGCAACAACAAAACTTTATTCATCCCTGAAAGGGAAATTGCTTTTGCCCAAAATACAACAAGACATTAAGACATGGTAAGACTTAAGAATTAATAACATAACTTCGCATCACTTAAGATATTTATAATTCTAACCTCTCATGCTCACACACACACACACACACACACACACACACACACACACACACACACACACACACACGGTGTACACATGTTTATTTAGGCCCTCATTCCATGAGGCCCTCACTGCTTCATTTCAACGTAAAGCCCATCCTTAATCTTCCGAATAATTGACGGCTATTTACATCCGCCTGCGTGTTATTTGACGAGGAAAGATCGCGGACAGTTCCGATTCCGTATCCGTATCCAAATCTGTTTATAAACCAGGTGCAGCACTGAGCACAATAGACATCAGTATAAATACCTGTCGGTAGAGGGGAAGTTAGTTTCTCAACGGAACAGTTCCAGGTTATTACAAGAGGTGGTAATACACTTTGTCAGGTGAGTACACCATTTGGATACTGTATTTTTCTGCTGTACTATCTACCAGTACTGGATGCTGGTGTGTGTGTGTGTGTGTGGGGGGGGGGGGGGGGTGTGGGGGTGTGGGTGCGCGCGCGCGCGTGTGCGCGTGTATCGAAAATGATTCTAGGACGAAAGATAGTGCAGAATCCTTTCTTCCATCTCATCTCACATCCTAACACCCCCCCCCCCTCTCCACCCCCCTCTCCACCCCCACCCCCTCTCTCTCTCTCTTAATTAAGCTCAACACAAGAGTACGAACTTGCGCGCATCAAGCACGCCGTCGATCAGTGTAATCACAGGAGCACAGGTGGCTGAGTGACACCGAAACTGATTAAAACCGGCACGGTTCTTGGTTGAAAATGAAATCACAACTCATGCTCTCGCCCTGAACACACGCAGGAGTGAGACATCCCCAGAATACAGCTTTGACATACTGACGGACAGTCTTATAGAGCCGGACGAGAGGGGCGGCCCTCCTCCCCCCTCCAAAAAAAAGAAAAAAGAAAAAAAAAAAAAGAAGGCAGAAATGTGTAAAAACAAGTAGTTTTTAGACACATTGGATACTCACCCCCTCCCCTTCCCCCTTCCCTTTTAGCTGTAGCCCCCTCCTCCTCTTCCCTCAGTAAAAATAAAAATCGAGCGTCTGCCCCCCCCCCCCACCCCCAAGCGAAAAATTGGCGATCGGCGTAAATATTAAAATCGAGCGTCTGCACCCCCTCCTCACCCCCCCCCCCCAGCTCCCGGGCAAAATCAGTCCCCACCCCACCCACCCCCTCCCACCCCATCCCCTACAAAACAAACTTGTTTGGCCCTGTCATATTCACAGCCTTTTCATTTGGAGACGTTATGCTTTAACTATACATAAAAACATTTTTTTTTTTAAAGTTAGCAGTTACATTTTTTTTTACCCCAGATTTCAACGTATATATCATGACGATGAAGGCGCAACTGGTTCTCCTGGCTTCACTATTTGCTGCTGTGTATTCGGAAGAGTTGTTACAAGGTTAGTATATACCTACCTACCTACCTAGTGCTCTCCGCGCCATGAGGCGCATAAGGCTGCAACTCTCAGTCTCCAGGCGGTTCTGTCTTCGGCTGTTCGTCTGGCGTTGGCCCAGCTGGTCCACCCCGCAGATTTTCGTTCTTGTTCAGCTGTTCTCCTCCAGGTTGTCTTGGGGCGTCCGATCTTCCGCTTGCCCTCAGGCTGCCATCCCATGGCCACCATACAGTCATTGTTTCTCTCTTTTCTTAGAACATGTCCAATCCAGTTCCAGCGTCGTCTGCGGATCTCCTCACTGATTTTTGCCACTCCGCTTGTTTCCGAGATTGTTTTGTTTGAGATGCGTTGCGGCCACCAGATTCTCAGTATTTTCCTGAGGCACATATATTGAAAGCTGTCCATTTTTCCTTCTTCTGTCTTTGTGATTTTCCACGCTTCACAGCCATATAGGAGAACTGGTCTGACCAGTGTTTTGAATAGTTTGATTTTTGTGTTGCGTCCGATGTTCTGCGTCCTCCAGATCTTTGTCAGGTTGTAAAAAGCGCCTCGTGCTTTACTCAGTCTGTTCTTAATGTCTTCTGTGCCTCCGCCGTCTGTTGCTACTGTTGCTCCCAGATACACAAACTCCTTGACGTCTTCCACTTCCTCCTGTCCGATTTTTACCTTGTCCTGTCGCTTGGCGTTGGTCCTCATGACTTTGCATTTGGCAGAATTCAGTCTCAATCCTACTCTTCCAGCATTTTCTACCAGGCGGTCAGTTTTGGCTTGTATGTGTTCGAACTTTGAAGAGAACAGCGCAATGTCGTCAGCGAAGTCAAGGTCTTCCAGTGTGCTGGTTAGGTCCCATCTGATGCCGTTTCTGTGTCTCTCCGTTGTTTGCCGCATTATCCAATCAATGGCAAGCAGGAACAGGAAACCTGACATGACGCATCCCTGCTTCACGCCTGTAGTGATCTTGAACCATCTTGTCTGCTCCCCTTCGTCTATCACGGCACACTCAAAGTCGTCGTACATGAGCTTCACCATCCTGATCAGTTTCTCTGGGATCCCATAAGACTTCATGATGTTCCAGAGTCCCCTCCTGTGTAGTGAGTCAAAGGCTTTCTCAAAGTCTACGAAGTGAGTATACAGCGTTGCCTGCCACTCATTCACTTGCTCCATGATGTTACGCAGGATGAATATCTGTTCCAGTGTGCTCCTGCCTTTTCGAAATCCAGCTTGCTCTTTTCTCAGGATGTTGTCGGTGCCTCTCTGTATCCTCTGTATAATGACTCGCCCCATTATCTTGCTGTCAACTGGGAGTAGGGTGACGCCTCGCCAGTTCTTACATTCCTTTAGGTCTCCTTTCTTTGGTATTTTGACAATGAGTCCTTTTTTCCATTTTTCTGGCACCTCTTCTTCTTCCCACACTCTGTTGAAAATTCTTGTCAGTTCCCTCGTAGCTGTTTCCATGTCTGCCTTGTACAGGTCTGCTGGGATGTCGTCGATTCCTGGGGCTTTGCCCGGCTTTGTTTTCTTCAGTGCTTCTCGCACCTCTGCTTCAGTAATGCTGCCTGTGTCTATCCCAAGGGTTTCTCTGTCTTCTATCTCGGTGTCCTCAATGGGGTTTGCTGGGGTTTCTCTCACCAACACCTCCTCAAAATGTTCAGCCCATCTCTCAAGTTGCGCTGTCCTGCTTGTCAAGATCTCGCCTTTTTTGTCCTTGACGGCCTTGGACTGCTGGCGTCTCTTGTTCGTGATCTTCTTGGCTGCTTGGTACAGTTCCTTCGTCTGTCCTCTCTCTGCTGACTGTTCTGCTTCATTTCCGATGTTTTCCAGCCATCGTCGTCTGTCTTCTCTGGCTCTGCGCTTCACCTCCCGGTCTTTCAGCATGTATTCTAGTCGCAGCTTCCTCTTTACTCTCTCTGAAAGGGTGCTATGGATCTTCTCATTTATTTTTTGTCGTTCTTCTACTGCAGTCCAATGTTTCCTCGGTCAGCCAAGGTTTGCTTCTCTTCTTCACGCGTCCAAGTATTTTATCTGCTGTCTCTGTGTAGATCTTCTCCACCTGCTTGCAGTCTTCATTCAGGTTTTCTTCCACCTCCAGGGCGTGGAACCGGTTTCGAAGTTCAACACTGTATTTGGCTTTGAATATCGGGTTTACCAGCTTCTGGTTATCAAATCTTGGTTTCGCTTTGGTTCTGTTTGGGTTTCTGTGGAGTTTGAGTTTGAGTTTCATGATGACCAGATAATGGTCACTTGCTGCATCTGCACCACGATATACCCTTGTGTCCTGCACTGACCTTCTCAACTCTCGGCGTATCATCATATGGTCTATCTGGTTGCGCGTGTTCCCATCAGGGGACACCCATGTTGCTTTGTGGGCTTCCGGGTTGGGGAAGCACGTCCCAGTGATGATGAAACCATTCACCAAACAGAAGTCACAGAGGCGTTCCCCATTCTTGTTCATGCTGCCCATTCCATGCTTGCCCATGATCTCCTCTGTGTCCTTGTTGTTGTCCCCAACCTTGGCATTCAGGTCACCCATGATGATGACGATGTCATGTTTGTTGCATTTGTCTACTGTAGTCTGGAGCTGTTCATAGAACTCTTCCTTCTCCTCTTCTCTTGCATCGTTGGTTGGTGCGTACGTTTGGATAAGTGTCATCTTCTTGTAGCGTGAATATAGTCTTACGCTTATTATACGGCTGTTCACTGGTGTCCATTCTAGAAGGCTCTTCTGTACTTCTTGGCTTAACATCAATGCGACTCCTCTTCTATGCTCATTTTCTTCCCCTGCGTATAACATCGTACTTCCATTGTACATCTTGATGCGTCCGGCTCCAGTCCATCTTGTTTCACTGATGCCTAGGATGTCAATTTTGTAGCGGTCCATCTCATGTGCTACTTGCGCCGCCTTTCCTGTTGTGTACATAGTTCGTACATTCCAACACCCAACACGGAGTGTTGTTTTTGGCGTTACTAGTGACCTCGTCGGTCGCTGGGCTTCCCTCAGGCTTTCACCCAGTGATGTCATAATGTTGTCGGCCGGTCCTCCGTCAACGGTCACAGCTTCGCCAGTGTTTCCTGGGTTCTGATTTGTTGCAGTTTCTGTAATCCGTGCTTTTTTTTTCCAGGAGCAGGTGATTAGCCTACCGCCCAACCCCCAAGACCTGGAGGGCCGGTGGTTTTCTGTTGGGGTTTTCCTTCCCTTAGGGGTTCTAGAGGCTCCCCAGCATTTCAGGTGCAGCTGACCGGTGACCCACTCTGGGGTTCCTACGCTCTTTAGGTGTCATTTAGTCACCTAGGGGGCCGCCTCCCTGCTTGAGCGCTCTTCCGCCCGGAGCCGTTGGCACTTGTCAGGTTCGTCAGGTTATACCGCCTGACACTCGGTCCCAGAGCCTGTGTTGGCCACCTTTAAGGTGTTCACACTCTTACCACGCTGAGGTCACAGGGTGGAATTCTTCCTTCATCGTGCAAGAGACCAGCAAGGGCGTTTCTCGTCACACTCCAGAAGTTAAGAGTGGGTTAGTATATAAGCAAATATTTATACATCATATCATACTGTACACACTCCTTACAAGCAAATATTCATACCATACTGTGCACAGTCTGCGCACGGGATAGTATGACTTAAATTGGCTTTGCCGATGATGCGTGCACATAATTATGGCTTTCAGCAAAACTACTGCTTTGGGTTGTCAGGCACTGACATGATACCGTTATGATGTATGGAAATGTAATATATACAGCTCTGCTTTTTGTATGGCGCTGTGGGGAGCCGGGGTGGTCGAATGGTAGAGCGTTGGACTTCTAATGCTCGGGTCGTGAGTTCGATCCCGGCTGGGGCCAAATATTTGTGCTGGCTTTTTCATCGTTAACCCGTCTTTGATATCACCCGTATGTGGTGGAAAAGGACGTTAAACCCCCACCCGTATATTTTTGTATCTTATAGTCCAAGGAGAAGGAGGAGGGGGGCTGGTGTGTGAGGGGGGGGGGGGACGTGACCACAGTAGAGCGACAAGAATTAGGTGTTTCTGTTACATCAGTTTTGCTCAAGCTTGGAGTTTCCTTGAGATTCTGTTCTTGCATTCCTGGTCCCAGGATAGGCTATTTTCAGTTCTCAAACATAATTCTGTAACAAGGTCTTACTGGTGTCAACCACACACGCGCCCTCTCTCTCTGTCTCTGTCTGTCTGTCTGTCTGTCTGTCTCTCTCTCTCTCTTCACATAAAAATGCACGCACATTCTTCTTACATACACATATGAGTAAAATCATGGCTGTGGGCCTATGTATGTGTACGAACGTATATATGTATATTAGGCATATTTATGGTTATGTATATCATATGATGTACACGTGTGTATATGTTGCTCTGTGTATACATGTATGTACTCTACTCTATGTCCGATCTACAACAATGAGTTGGTATATGTGGAAAAAGAAGTTCAATATAAAAAAAGAGAGAGAGAATAAAAATAGGTCTTACTGATGTAAGCCGTGGTTTTCGCCCCCAAACAGATGCCTGCCCACCTGGCCAGGAGCTGACCGAGGACGGAGGCTGCACGGAATGTCCTATCGGGTTCTACAAGCCCAGCAGCGAAACACTGTGTGGACCTTGTGACATTGGGCTCGTCACCAACTTCACAGGCGCCGACTCTCAAGACGACTGCAATGTCGGTATGTACGGTACTTTCGCTCACATTTACTGAACCATGTGTCCGGTGTGTTATGCACGGTCATGGTTTTTTATGGCAGGTATTTGTCAATAATGATAATAATAATGATAAGACTTATATGGGGCTGTAACCTATTAATAAATAACAGTTCTAAGTGCTTAAAAAAAATAAGATAACAACTGACAAGGAAGAAATATATACAAAATTACACACAGCCATAAGGTCAATACAAAATTATAATTATTATTATTGTTAGTAGTAGTAGTAGTAGTATCGTCGTTGTTGTTGTTGTTATAGCCCTCATACCAACCAGTTACTGACAATGCTACCCGTGTGTACGTTGTGTTGCAGCTGACAACCAGCCTGGCTACTACCGTCAACGTCCTGACGTTACCGTCAACGCTCCATGTCCCATCGGCACGTACCAACCGGACAAATGGCAGTACGACTGCATCTCGTGCGGCGGGGACCGATACCGCACGGACAGAGTGGCCGCTGTCTCAGCTTCCGAGTGCAGATGTCAGTTTCCCGTACTTATCTGTAATTCTGTGGTCGTGAGTTCCAATCCCGGCTAGGGCCAAATATTTGTGCTGGTCTTTTTCTCGTTGCCGCAGTCTTTGATGTCACCCGTGCGTGGCGGAAAAGGATGTCAAACTCCCAAACACCCACCCCACCCACCCTGTAATTCTGTACGTGTATCTCTAATCGGCGCTTTGGTATGATTTTGATCGTTTGCTCAATTTTTGTGTGGTTTTTTAATATAGGTTTTGTCTCAGGGAAAATATTGTATTGTTTGTGTTTTTAGTGAGGGGTATTGACGTCGAAACTTAAGTGTTTGTTCAATGTAAGATGACGATGCTTGTCCCCCCCCCAAAAAAAAAAAAATAAAAAATTGAGACCAGTGAGGCCATTGACCATAAGGCCTAACACCTTGACGATTATGATGATAATAACAATGATAAGTGATAACAATGATACTGTTGACAATGACGACGATAATAATGGTGATGATGACGATCATGGTGGTGATGGTGGTGATGATGATGATGATGATGATGATGACGTGTGTGTAGTTTTCTGCCCGGCTGGCCAGGAGCGTGTGGGAACTGAAGACCAATGCAAGCCATGTGACGTGGGCTTCTACAGAACGGGCGATAACCCCTACAGTTCCTGTGCACTTTGTCCCAACAATACCCGCACTCTCACGACGGGCTCCATCACCGTGGCTGACTGTGACATCTGTAAGTTGGCTTCTCTGATTTCAAATAATGGCACGCTCGTTGAATGGAGGGGGCGGGGGTGGGGGGGATGCCACTTACGAGGTGAAAAGCAGTTTGGCGAAATATTTGATGGTCATTTTGGGCATGGAGACTATTTTCTGAACTTTGCGGCTTCTAATATTAAAGAACATAAACATAGTAAAGAAATATTGCTTCTTTGAACACGCGGCGCGTTTTCTGTATGAACGCGACCGTGAACGTTTCTACAAAAATGACTCGCACAGCCAACGGCATCGCTTCAAAAGCTTGCTGTTAACTCTTGTAAGTCCATGCAAAAGTCGAACTTTGACTTGAAATCTTCCGATCACTAGGAGCATGTGAACAGCGAACAGAAAGAAAAGAACACATGAAACAAAGTACAACGAGCAAAAATAAATATCACATCGAACAAAAGACAAAAACAAAGATTATATAATGGTGACACACTGCTCGCACGGAAGAGCAGGCGTGAGTGTAGAAGTTAACGCTTGGTCGGTAAATTGAAGGCCAGTACCGATCTTGAACGTTTTACGGACGTTTTACGAAAGAATCTCATTTCACGCCATTCTCCGCTGTAAGAGAGGGCAGTGTCTATGCAACCATTGTGTTGTCTCTTGGGTCGCTTAATCGCCGCAAATTAGCAAAAAAAAAAAAAAAAAAAAATGCAAGAATAATTAGCGAGAAGAGCGAAAGGCGACTGCCTCTGGCCTTGAGCAGTGCTCACCCCCGTTTAAACAGTCCTGTCATATAGAGGGCAGGGAGGGGGTGACTGGGGCTGTTAAGAAGTAATCACCTTGGATTTTGAGGTCTATGGCGATGGTGATTTCAAAGACGGGGGCACCGAAAAAAACCTGTACAAATTTTGCCTCTGACGGGGATTAGAACCAGGGACCTTGTGATCGCGAGTCACAGCATGGGGTCTGAACAGTAAACCTGTTAATATTAGGTGCATATAGATATAGAACCGGTGTGTCTATCTGCAGACAAGTGTCCTGCTGGCCAGAGACCAGCATCGAACCAGGAGGTGTGTGAGTACTGTCCCAGGGGAACCTACCAACCTCTCAACGACCAGACAGACTGTATCCAATGTCCGGGCGCCAAACAGGACACGCGCACCGCCGGCTCCAAGTTCTTGGCTGACTGTGAAAGTAAGGACAAGCCGTTTCGGTGCAGCAAGACTGTGTTCAGTTTACACGAAATAGTAATTTCTTCAATTGATGAATCATTTAAAGCGCTTGGCCGGCTGTGAAAGTAAGGACAGCCGTCTGGATACACGAAAATGCTTTCCATTTTTTTGACGAAATAATTGTTTCTTCAATTAATACATTCAAAACACATTGATAACTTCTCATTATTTGCCCGATGTATGACTGTCGCCAAGTAGGATTGCTTCTGTGAAACCTTCAACATTCCTTTATTTACAAAGACCACAAAGTTTATTCTTGTAGTCTTGTCTCTGTCAGCAAAATGACTCTGTGTTCTGCTCCTGTCAAACCTTCAACATTTCTATTCCTTTATTAACAAAGACCATAAACTAAAGTTTATTCTTGTAGTCTTGTCAGCAAAATGACTGTGTGACTGAACCACCGGATAATATAAATTGTATTTTCTTCGTCGCTTAGACAGTCTCCTTAGCTGTATAGTCAAGTCAAGTCAAGTCAAGTCAAGTCAAAACACTTTATTTATCCCACAAGGGGCAATTCATCTTCGGACGGGCTCAATAACTCATTATGACAAAATATTATAAAAGATATAAGAGCATATTAAAATCAAATCATTAAAAAAATAAGTTCAGATGATTAACCATAACACACACACACACACACACACACACACACACACACACACACACACACACACACACACACACACACACACACACACACACAACTAATACTTCATTGTAATTATCACACTTATTCAACAGCAGCAACACACACACACACACACACACACACACACACACACACACACACACACACACGCCGTATTTATCACAGATTGTTCAGTAGACGGACGGCAACGGGAACAAATGAAAGTTTCCGTCTATTTGTCTTACATGCTGGGCAGCGATAGCGACGTCCTGACGGCAGAGACTCAAACTCGGGGAATAAAATGTGGTGACAGTTAGATAAGATGGAACTAACTTTCCTCAGCACCTGTTGTTCGCAAAACACAGTTAGATCTCTTTGTTGTTCTCCAATCACTTTGGAGCAGATGCGTACAACTTTTTGCAGACTATTTTTGTTTTTTACACTAAGATTAAAATACCAGCATATAAAGGAAAAGGTTAAGACACTTTCGATAAATGAGTTGTAAAACAGTGTCAAGATGGTTATGTCAACACCAAAGGAGTTCAGCTTCCTCAAAAAATACAGCCTTTGATGACATTTCTTTAATACTGCTTCTGTATTTTCATCCCAGGTAAGTTTGTTGTCAAAGATGGTGCCAAGGTACTTATATTTGGAAACTAACTCCACTTTCTGATCATGAATAACGGTAATTCCAGGGCTGTGTTTCTGTCTCCGAAAATCAATGATAAGCTCCTGGGTTTTGCTGACATTGAGTTCAAGGTAAGATCTGTCACACCAGTTTACAAAGTCAGAGAGTGCGGGACCATGATCTTGCTGATCACCAACCAGTAAAGACAGAATAGCGCTGTCATCAGCAAATTTTACAAAGTATGTGTTCTCATGGCTGCTTCTACAATCGTCGGTATAGAGGATGTACAGGAGAGGTGAGAGGCAGCAATCCTGGGGCGAGCCCGTGTTTGTGATTCTCACATCGGAAAAAAGACCATTTACAAAAACCTGTTGCGTTCTATTACTTAAAAAGTCAGCAATCCAGAGAACCAGTTGGGAGTCTAAATTAAAGTTAGAAGTGAGTTTTTGAAGAAGAATGTGGGGCTGCATGAAATTGAAAGCACTGGAAAAATCAGCGAATAAAATATGCTTTATGAGACACAAATTTCGCTTTCAGGGAATGTTTTCAGGGATACGTGTAATATATATCTTACCCTGTGATGTGTGTGGGTGGATGCGGGTGCTTGTGCGAGCTCAGAAGATAGGATGTGTGTGGATGAAGGATCTATACGTAGAGAGAGCTGTTATCTGTGATCTGTATTCTGTGTTAGGCCTGCCCCTCCTTTTTAACTGTTATTCTTAGTGCTTGTTTAACATAGTTTAATGTGAGGCAATGCCAGTGCTTATTCTCTTAAATTGTGTTTTAGCCAATGACTGAGTGTGTGAATGTGTATATGTATTTCTATGGCATGTTTGTGTATATTAATTGTGTTTTATTATCAAGAGGAGCAAAGCAAATTCTTCTTAATTGTAACTAAGAAGCAATAAATCTATCTTATCTTATCTTATTGTCTCTGGAATAAACTTGCTTATGAGATCTTCCAGTGAATCACAAATAAAAAGAAAGTGTGTTTCATCTTCCAAACGATGATTATACAAACTAGAGACAAACCCTGTCTTCCTGTCTCCAGCATACTGTGACCCAGGCTACGAGAAGGCCAGTAACGGTTCGTGCTTCAAGTGTCCCATCGGGTTTTACAAGGACAACACTATTGACAACTTCCACACGTGCACACGATGCACAGACGTGCGCTATGTCACGCCGTTTGAGGGCGCCACATCCGACACACAGTGTACCATCCGTGAGTAGTGTCCACAAACGCAATATTCACTGAACAATCATATATAACTATTTACAATTTTTAATAGATATTATTTGTGTCTGTGTAATGGTTATCCATTGTCAGTTGGGTTGATACAATTAGTGAATATCGAGGCTTTTTGTGTCATGCTAAATGCGCTCTTGATAGTCTGGTTGTTTTGGTTGTTGGGTGGTTTTGTGTGTGTGTGTGTGTGTGTGTGTGTGTGTGTGTGTGTGTGTGTGTGTGTGTGTGTGTGTGTGTGTGTGTGTGTGTGTGTTCTAAATGACCTTCTAGAATTGAATGAGGTTTCGAGTGAGACCAATTCGCGGCTGAGTGTCCCTGCACTACGAGTAGTGAGAACTGGCCAACTTAACTGGTATATATCTGCACCCTCTACCGGGCGAACAAAACCAACTGAGCAATACTGGCTGACTGAACGACATGCACCGCTCACCCCCCCCCCCCCCTTATGTTTGTTGATACAGACGTACCACTAAAGTGCAAAAAACTAGCCGCGGAGCCGGGGTGGTCGAATGGTAGAGCGTTGGACTTCTAATGCTCGGGTCATGAGTTCGATCCCGGCTGGGGGCAAATATTTGTGCTGGCTTTTTCACTGTTGCCCCGTCTTTGATATCACCCTATGTGGTGGAAAAGGACGTTAAACCCCCGAACACCCACCCACACACCCTTGTATGGCGCTGTACCTGTGACACATTTACCCTTTACTAACGTGACTGGGAGCCCTACATGCAATGAACTCTTCCGTTTGTCGGTTCGTTTGTACAAAAGGCAAGGCAGATAGCTGGTGGAAACGTTTCAATAAATTTCAATAAATGATTTCTGAAATGAAATTTCCTGTTTATTGGCCCCGACTGGTGGTCGTGAAAAGCACATTACACCGTTCCATTAGGCGATCCTTTCCAAACATGAATTTACACGAGTGTGGCAAATAGGGAATATTTTACATTTTGTAAAGTCTCGGCTAGACCAGATATTCTAACTGTTCTTGACGTGGAGCGGAAATCAAGAGCATTCTGTAGGTGGTTTGTCGCACTAAGTTATGAAGGAGTGCATTAGGTGTTGAATTGCAAATCTCTCTCACTCTCTTTCCCACCCCCCCCCCTCTCTCTCTCTCTCTCTCTCTCTGTCTTTGTCTCTGTCTTTCTGCCTGCTGCCTGCCTGCCTGCCTCTCTCTCTCTCTCCCCGGCTGTGCGCGTGTGTGTGTATGCGTGTGTAGGTCTTCCAAAGATCACACAAGAGGTAAAAATCCGATCGGATGCCACCGCAAAAAACGTCATCCAAGTGGCTACAGTGAATTCGCATAATACTCTGACGTAAGAACGGGCCGGGGTACTGACGTAAACGAATCTGTTTCATCTTCAAATGCAGCCAGCCAGCAGTACACGACTTGAAGTTGTAAATCATCGAGCCAGTACATACCCTGTAATCCTCCCACGCCCAAGCCATACCCGGCTCTCAGTCCCTCCCCCCTCCTCCACCTCCTCCCTCCATTCAGACAAAATTCATACAATACCCTATAATAAACTTTGTCGTGTCAGGGGAACCGGTATGGTCGAATAGTAGAACGTTGTACTTTCAATGCTCGGGTCGTG